>LPNX010279938.1:1431761-1497834 GCA_001517045.1 Pseudotsuga menziesii
CACGTTTTATTAAATCAAAACAAGAGCATGTTTTATTAAATCAAAATAGGAGCATGTTTCATTGAATCAAAACGAGAGCACGTTTTATTGAAGCAAAACGAGAGCGCGTTTTATTGAAGCAAAACAGGAGCGCGTTTTTGCAAGGTAAAACAGGAGCGTGTTTTTGTGTACTATCTTAATTGGCATGCATGTTGGCAGCCTTGGGACTAGGATTGGCAGGGTCAGGATTGCTGGGGATGATTTCTATTTTATGGATCAAGAGTGATTGACTTCATTCTACCATTGCATCTAAAAGGTCCCTCAACTTTGTGCACGCACCCCACAGTAAATGCAAATGTACAAGTTTTCGACGAGAAGCTCAAGGTCGGTAAAAGCATTGTAAGTAATGTTATTTATTTTCTTAAGTCCTAAATAAAGGTTAAATTTTTAATGTTCACTTGACCACTTAAATTCCTTAAGTGTTATTTGAAATTGAGGTCAATAATTACTTTTCAAGTGATTAAGTAAACTCATGTGACCCATACACACCAAAGGTTGTGAGAGTTGAAAGAGGATCCAATGCCAACATTTACATAGATAATGTGGCTTATCGATGGGGGGGAGGATGTAACATTCCATATGCTACTCCTATTCTTTAGTAATGGAAAAATACACAATAAATGCAAATGTACAAGTTTACGACGAGAAACTCAAGGTCGGTAAAAGCATTGTAAGTAATGTTATTTATTTTCCTAAGTCCTAAATAAAGGTTAAATTGTTAATGTTCACTTGACCACTTAAATTCCTTAAGTGTTATTTGAAATTGAGGTCAATAATTACTTTTCAAGTGGTTAAGTAAACTCTTATGACCCATACACACCAAAGGTTGTGAGAATTGAAATAGGATCCAGTGCCAACATTTACGTAGACAATGCGGCTTATCAAAAATTCCTTCGTAAAACCTTTGATGTTACTGCCATTGATGAAGATAGTGCAGTGATAGCCATTAGAGGAAATTTCAACTCAAAATGGGCCTCCTAAGGGAAATTAATAAAATAATAGTTAAAATAATAAAATAATATTTATTAATTTTGAAGGAAGAAAAGAAAAAACTCCTTTTTTGTTCATATTTTCGACATATCTCTCTATGTTTTTACTCAAATTTTGATCGAGAGTGCTTATTGGATGTGGAATTACATCCAATGAGTACCCACTCAGCATACTTTTGGCAGGACCCGCTACCCCAAAAATAAGAAATACCTAAAAAAATGTGATGATGATGTCATCATCACGTTTTTTCAGGTATTTCTTGTTTTTGGGGTAGCGGATCCCGTCAAAAATATGCTGAGTGGGTACTCGTTGGATGCGGAATTTAATTCTGCATCCAATGAGCTCTCTTGATCAAAATTTGAGTAAAAACACAGGGAGATATGTTGAAACTACGAACAAAAAAAGTAGTTTTTTTATGATACCTATCCCAAATATATATTAAAAATTTGTTTAAGAGGTGCTCCCTTTTTAATTTTAAAGCATTTTGATTGGATAATACATGATGACATGGAATTTGTATAATTTTTGGAAGGCCCATTTTAAAATTGAAATTTACTATAATGATTGTAAGTAATGTTATTTATTTTCCTAAGTCCTAAATAAAGGTTAAAATTTTAATGTTCACTTGACCATTTAAAGTCCTTAAGTGTTATTTCAAATTGAGGTCAATAATTACTTTTCAAGTGATTAAGTAAACTCTTGTGACCTAATTATTAGTGTAAAGGTAAGCATAACGTATGGATGACCCTAATGAAAATGCTAATAAGTGATACCATGGCTACCATTGCAATAACAATGAACAACCATTTAATACTATGAGAGATAATATTAATATGAAAAGGAAAATATCATTCTCGATTTACTGTTTACTATGAGAGATAATATTAATGTGAAAAGGAAAATATCATTCTCGATTTACTATAAACAAATGTATCCTTTTATACATATAGCATTATAACTAGCTAACTGGTTATATATATGAAATCCTTTATATTTGTGTAAATACACATGGTTGAGTGACAATTAATGTTGAAGAGGAATGCTCTTTATAGAGCTTGTATCAATGATATTTTGTTAACATAGTTGTTGAATTATTCGTAAAGTATAAGAAAAAAAACTAGGGAGAGTTTCCCGTGGAAGAAAATATTTAACTAGCTTTATAACTAATAACTCGTTTTTTTTTTCAGAGGAAAAAATACCAGTCTTTGTTATTCATAGGAATCAAAAGACATATTATATATTTACCCTCTTTCTTGACAGAAAGGAACAATGAGTAGCTAATCAGCACATAGACAAACAATGATCATGCCTACAGTAACATCCATCCAGCAGAAAAATATAAAAAGTCTGATCATAGCAGACTTTTCTCATCATTCCTGATATATTAGGTCAGAAAATGCTGTGAATCGGAGGTGATCCCAAGCAGACATTCTTGAGAAAAACTAGCTGGCTGAAGAAGTCTCAACATGACAGATAAAGCAGAACAAATCAAATGCTGAAATATCAAATGCTGAAAAAACAAGTGGAGATCAGCAGCTAAAAAATCATAAATTGGCCATGTTCTATGACCATGCCATCCAGTAATTCAAAAAAAGTTCCATATCCCATATCCAATTTCAGAGCCTGTTTGGAGAGGCCATCAGCCAGCATGTTATGCTCATGGTATATATGCTTGAAGATCACCAGAGGGAAGAGATGGAGCATATTATTTATTTCATCACACCAATGCATCAGAGACGAAATATCAAGGGTGGAAAGTCCGTTGAGCCAAGAAATAATAACCATAGAGTCGCCAAAGATCAAGTGAGTGGGCAGACCCATCATCAAAATCACTCTTAGAACAGCCCAGAGCCCGGGTAATTTCGCTCTAGTATTAGTGCTACATCCACAGCCCAAAGAGAAACTGAAATAATGGTTATCATTTAGGTAGATCACAAAACCTGCACCTCCTAATTTCTCAGCAGCAGCCCCATCAAAAAATGCACAAGGAAAGACCTTCTGTGGCTTAGTACCAATAATCCGGATTTTTTGAGATTTAAAAGGAACTGGATAAAGATTTAAATAACTCTCAATCATGGAGATAAGTGGTTGAACTGAAGGTTTCCGGCTCTCAAAGAGACATTTATTCTGAAGATTCCAAATACACCAGAATGCAAAAAGAGGCAAATATATAAAATCAGCAAAACGCGCAGTAGATGTGAACCAATGCACTAGAAGGGACGCGACAGAGTTGAAACAGGGCAGAGAAAACCCAAACCAAGCTGCATAATAAGAGAAAATACTCACAGTGAAGGGGCAGAACAAGAAAAGATGCCGGATATCCTCTAAACTTCTCTCACATAAAACGCAATGACTTGGACCATGAAAACCATGTGATTGGAGTTGCTCCCAAGTAAGAATCCGGCCTTTATTCAGTAGCCAAATGAAACAGGTAATTTTAGTGGGGATATTCAGAGTCCAAAGAGAATCATTAACAGGATTTCGCACCTCTAAACTACTGTTCGAGATGATACATTCGTAACCTTTGGCTGCAGTAAGAGGACCAACATAATTATTATGAGAACAAAGAAGAGTATCACATAGATCCTTCAATCGAATTCTACTGTATTCCAACCCTCTAACATAGTTTTCCCAACAATATTTCCAATCGCCACAAAGGTCGAGATCCTCAGCTGTAAATCAGTACCTTGAAGCAAAGGTAGTTTCATTTCTAGCTTGAGCTAGGGTACACATCCCATAGTCTTCCAAATATGCTCTTAAATCATCTGGGAGAATAAAAGAGCTGCCCAAACCAACAACAGGATCCACACTTAGGCGAATATCTGAGTCATTGCCAACTTGCCCGAGAATCCCTTTACCCAACCAAGGCAAGGTTAAGAGGAATCCTTTCCAAATAACCGAGACATTTCTAACCCTGAAACATTTCTCTCTTAGCCATGAGTGCACAGGAAGATTCTTCATATATTTCACAAACAAAAGTAGGTTTCAGATGCCATTGATGTTTAAAGCATTCCATAAACTCTTTAACCTCAGAGATAAACTGAAACTAGGGAGATGCTTGATTCCCCATCCACCTAAAGAGATAGGCTGAGCTAGAAGATGCCAATCAACGAGATGGAATTTTTTTTGCTTTGTAGAGGAGCCCCATAGAAAAGAAAAGATCATTTTTCTGAGTTTATCTAGGATTGAGCATGGAATCGGAATAAGGGCCATCCAGTAGATAGGTAGGCTTGAGAGAACAGATCGAATAAGGACTAGGCGTCCTCCAATAGACAAGAGCCTGTTAGTCCAATGAGAGATACGCTTCTCAAATTTAGCTATAAGCCAATGCCATTCCTTGACCAGATATCCCGAAGGCTTGAGAAAGTACACAAGATAATTGAAGCCCTGATTAAGATGTGCAAATCTGTATGGAAGGAGACCTGTAATTCTACCAAGAAGGGAAGCATTTAAGTCATTATGGATGAAACAAGATTTTTCCAAATTTATGCTCACAAAAAGTGTCAAGTAAAACTTTGAAGGCTATCCATTCCTCAAATGAACCCATACCAAATAAAATCACATCATCTACAAATAGTAAATGAGTGAGGAAGAGATGTGACGAAATTTTGATCCCTTTGATTTTTCCATTTCTCTTGGCATCTTCAATAAGAAGGCTAAGACCCTCTATAACCAGGATGAACAACAGCAGGGACAAAGGACAGCCCTATCTGATTCCACGAGTGGTCGGAAAGAATGAAGAAGGTGAACCATTTACAAGGACAGCAAAATTTGCTGAAGAAATGCACCCCAAAATCCAATTCACTCCTACAAGAGGAACTCCAATCTGGATAAGTATAAGACGGATGTAAGTCCAATTTACCCTATCGAATGCCTTTGTCAAGTCTAACTTGAGGATGAGCGCACATCTCTTTTTTGTTTTGACAGAATGAAGGACTTCCTGCATGATGGCTACCGGCTCAAGGATCTGATGGTTCTTCAGGAAGCTGAATTGCTGGGGAGAAATAGAGGAGTCAAGGAAAGGTTTGAGTCTCAGGGAGGCAACTTTAGAGATCAACTTATAACAGAGATTGCAAAGAGAAATAGGACAAAAGTCAGCAAAAGAGACAGGTTGTTCAACTTTTGGGATTAGAGCTAAGAAGGTGGAGTTAAGAGAAGGAGCCACACTACCCGTGATTATAGAGGATTCCACCAAATCGACAAGGAGAGGTCCCAGAAAATCAATAAAGATCAGATAGAATTCGACAGTCCAGCCATCAGGGCCTGGGGCCTTATCCTTTTTGAAGGTTTTAAGGGCCTCAACAACTTCCGAAAGAGTGACAGAACCAGTAAAGGCCTTTTTCTTTTCCTCCCTGATATAGGAAGGAAAAAGATGAATAACCTTAAGCTGAGCAGAAAGATTTGTCATATGATCATCAGCGAAAATATTTTTAAAATAGCGAATCCCAAGAGATTTGATGCTTTGATCATCCGAGATCCAGTTTCCCTCCTCATCTTTCAAACTCCAGATGGCATTATGATTTTTCCGAGCCGATGCCACTGCATGGAAATATTTAGTATTGGCATCCCCATTCAAGGCCCAAGTAACTCGGCTTTGAAGTCTTGCTGAATAAAGCTCATGATCTAAAAGCTTTTGAAGATCAGCTTTTAGTGATATCAGTCTGTGATGTTGATCATCATTTAAGATAGCAGAGTGAGAAGAAAGTAGAAGAGAACTAATTTCCTCCTCCAGAATAAATGATTTATCCTTCAATTTTTGAGACTCAACTTTTGTCCAAGGCTTAACTTTTTCTTTCAGCAAGCGAAGTTTGCACGAAAAATCATTCATAACATCCATCAAGGCATCCGAATGGATAAGTGGCCATTTAGTTTGGATCATTTGGATAAAATCCTCATTTCCTAGCCAAGATTGATTGAATTTGAAGGGATAAGCCCAAGGGTTTTGTTGATCCATCCATTCAAGCAAAACTGGGAAGTGATCAGAAATCTCACATCTATGAGCCCAAGCCCTATGTCTAGGAAGAGAGCTAATGAGCTGATCCGAAAGCAGATAACGATCAAGTCTTTTGGAGATGCCATCTTCCCCCATCCTACCATTCCTCCAAGTTGGTCCTACAAATGGGGGAGCCACATCCACTAATTGATGATCGGAGAAGAGCTTGGAGAAAAAAGGTCCCAAGGGATCAAGTTGAGCTCTAGTGCCCCAAATATTTGAGGCATTTAAAGTTAAATTCAAGTCACCAGCTAAAATAAGGTTGGGTAGCGAGAGAAGACCACCAGAGGCCACGGCATTCCAGAACGTGTCACAGTTAAGATAAGGGCCGTAACAATTCAGGATAGACAGAGAGAAGTAAGAGCCACGAATCGAAGCTTTAAGCAAGATACCAGCAATAGTATGGTAAGCTTTACATCTGAGGATCTTCAGATTCCAGCCAGAAAGATTCCCCCCGAGAGACCATTTGAATTGAGTGTACAAAACTCCCAACCCAGACACAGCTTGGAAAAGGAATAGAGGGTTGGGTAAGAGCTGGTCATGGTCTCCTGTAGGAGCACTAAATCAGGAGAAAGAGACATTATCAGATGACGGAGGATTTTTTGTTTGGTTGAACCTCCCAACCCTCGGACATTCAAGGAGAGAATACGCATCATGATTCAAACTGAAGAGGGGTCGACGCTCTAAGGACCCTTTGAGAAGAAGAGGCTCCGAGCCGCATTCTTTAGTCTAGTAGATAAAGGAGTATAAGTGGCAGATGAAAAAGTCACATCATCTGAAGGAGATTTTTTTTCTCCTTATAGTGACATTTTCAAAGCGGATGGAATCAAGGGGGAGAACTGAGGGAGATAAAGGAGTCTTATCAGAGAAAATATCCAATGATTTTTGTAATGCCGGGTCAGCAAAGGAAGGGGAGGTGACCGGGCTAAGGGACTGAGAATCCAATGTCGAACGATCAGTGTTAACTAGAGGAGGAAAGTATGAATCGTTAAAGAGAGGTTGAGGGGAGACATCTTCCATATTTGGTGTAAGTGAAGATGAGGCTGCAGGAGGGGTGGAAGCAGTACAAGACGCATTAGTACGTAATGCTTCACAATTCTGTGAAGGAAGGCATGGGAGAATCTCAAGTGAAGGAGAGGTAGGAGGAAAATCATGGGAGGAGGGGTTTAATGTCACCTGAGAAGGGAGCAGCGGGAGAGAGTCAACAGAGCTTGGAGGAGGAATATCGGGCAAAGCCTTGCATGGGGAAGAAAGAGTCAAGGCCTAAGAAGCATCTGTAGGATTTGAAGGGCCTCTATCATCAAAGCTTCATGGAGTGGCTGAAAGATCCAAAGACAGAGGAGTGGATTTAGGGGATCCTCTATTGACACCAACAGTATCCAAATCCTTACGATCCCCAACAACAGAATCCATCAAAGCTAATTCTAAATCTGATGCATCTTCAAAAAGGGAGCATGTGTTTTTTAGAATTTCAATGGAAGAAACCGGAGGGACCGTGGGAAAACTTACCTGGGAAGTCCATTGTTCTGGAAACGAGGATCGCTGAGTTGCACTAGGGAGTCGAATACCCGAGGAGGCAAAGTTTTCATGAAAATACGAACATTCCCCTCTCAGATGTCCAGTTTCCCTGTAGTAGCTGCATCTGAAGGGGATGCCCTGATAGTCGAGCCTTTATGAAATTAGGCGCTCCCGGCATAGAATTTCTATATCAGCCGGTAAACCTTTTGAAATGTCCAAATCTACTAGAACTCTAGCCAATATTTTTTCGTATGAATTCATAAAATCTTCTTCTACCGCTACAAAGCGTCCTATGGTGTTTCCTATGCCCTCCAAGAGCGAACGATTCCACAACAGGAATGGAAGTCCAGGCAGCAGAGTCCACAAGTGACGTTTTTTAACCCTTCCTCTAGCTAGGTCAAACTGAATATGCCATCGGTCTAGTATGAGAGATCCTTTTCCCATTCTCCATAGTCGATTAAGGACAGAGGTCGCATGGGCATCCTCTAAAAAAACAAAAACTATCCAACCCCGAACGAGGAGACTGATAGCAGGAACATATGATAGGAAGGGCTTCCAATGTTCAGTGGCCCATGCGAACCATTCCTTCTTATCCATGGAAGCGTATTCCAGTATTCCAATGAGCACGTGAGAACATAAGGCCTCCACTCTATCCAGGTAGATATCTCGACACACAACGTAGCATAGTTTGCCTTCGAGCACCTTGTGTGCTTTAGCCTTCCTTCTACGCCGAAATCGAGTAGAATCTCCACCTAGCACGTTGTCAGGAGACCCATCATGGGTTTCCAACATAATGACTGTAGGGGAGACCCCAGAAAGGATTCACCAGTCAACAAGATTCCAACAAAGCCAATGATGGGAAGCGGATAAGCTTCAAGCAATCATCAGAAACCCAGGTTGCAAACCCTAGTTAGGGTATAATAACGGGAGTCTACTAGGGTTAATTGACAGCAAAAACCCAAATCTTATCAACAGACCCTAAGAACAACGTCCGAATCAAGGACATACCAACCCCAAAATTCCAGAAAAAACCGTACAAGGACTCACCAGTCAACGAGAGCCCGATAGTATTGTGTCACAAGCAAACACAAGAAACCCCGGTCCTAAACCCTAGTTAGGGAGGACCAAAAGGAAGCCCGAATCAAAACCCCAACCCTGAAAATGACAGACAAATATAGGACAACCAAGCCCCGAAAATCACGGCAGTGAAGAATCTTCTAGCACCCGGATAGATTAAAACCATCAGTGACGTCGTGTAGGGTGGGAGACAGAAAAAAACCACACAGCCACGTAGAAGAAGGCAGAACGAAGACAATGGCTAAGCCAAAAACCGACTAATATATACAATTCCCACTTGTTTAGACTGGTTGGTACTAGTCCTCAGCTCTGAGGATGGACTCCAGTCGTCGGCAATAGCTGAATGGACAAAGAAAGACAGAACAATAGCCAAAAAACCAAGAAGAAAAGCTAGAAGGGATGTGGACTGATGACCCAAAAAACATCGAACCAGACCAACAAAACCAGGACAGGGCGTATGAAGAAACGGGTTCAAAGGGATAGACTGAAACCAAAAATACGGCTCCATAAGTAACAGCAAAAAAAACCCCGAGAAGGAGACCGCCGAGGAGCACCATCAACCTGCAGATCCTTATTCCTCCTGCTAACCCTCGGCGAGGTCGCCATCGCCATCGCCGCTACCAACTAGTACCTTCCCTTAAAGTATCGAAACTCTAGATTTTTTGTCTTCTGCAAAACGTACTGCTATCAAACTAATAACTCTTTTAAGAACCGCGAGGGAACAGTTAGGGTTTCCCATTGGAGGAACCACTTCTTCATCTGTAAATTATGCTGGTTTGAGATAAAAGTTTCTTCTCATATGTTCGTTCCTAAACCTCTTAGTTGTTCTTATTAATTTAATTTTGCAATAGTTTGTTCCATTATCTCTTTCACGTGGCTCTGTGAATCTTCAACCAACAATTTTCTCATATACTATGTCACCACCATACGAGAATTTCACATTGCCTACTCGAAGCAAGTTACGACGAAATTATGCCTTGCCAAACCAGCAGAATGAACCCAACAGAAGTCAAAACTACAATATACAAATAAGAAGGAATTAAACAAATTTGGTGATTTGGGAATTGACAGTGCAGAAGAATAATTAATGAAGGAACCAACGCCGCCAGTAAAATCCAAGTTTTTGTTGCATCGACTCAGCCAAGCACAGAACCATCATTTTTCGTTCAAGATAGCTACCGGTTTGGTATGCATTGGAGGTCTAGGAAAAAAGATTCATCGGGACATGGATTAGGTATCCTCTTATTCTACGACTTATGAAAGACAACCCTTATGTTACAGGGTTCATGTGGATGGATTCAGATACCATTTTTACAGATCTCAATTTCTCTGTCCCCATTGACACATACAATGGCCAGAACAAGAACCTCGTTGTCTCCTGCTTCTGGGAAAAAGGTACAAAAGGGAGGAGAAACATAGAGACACAGGTTTTCGCGAAAGAAATAATACTAATGTAGGGAATCTAACATGGTGTAATTAAGAGGAACATTTTCCCCGCTGAAAGAGGTATGTCCTTCATTACCAATGATGCATTGCAAGTATGTAAATGAAACGTTAAATAGGAAGTTTAGGGTGCTACCCTTTTTGTTGTTTTAGAGTTACAACAAATTATCTTAAGATTTGATTCAATATTACCATTTTTCCATTATTTTCTTTATACTTAGTTGTCTAGCATTTTTGGTCCTTTTACGATGAGAAGATGGATTTGACCCATTGATCAAATAGGAGAGAATGATTCTCTCTAAAGGACTCCACTTTAAAATTATAAACGTTAACATGGTAAAAGAACTTCTTGTTTGCATCTGGTATTGTATATTATATAATGATTGAATGTAGAATAGCTAATTAGGTTGCAGTCTTAAGATTGAACTCATGTTTTCATTTTGAAATAAGATATATCCACCTGCAGTAAAAACTTGATAAGAGAATGGCTTATAGTTAAAGTCTTAGTATAACCTATTCTATTTAATAATTCTTGTTTTAAGATCCAAGTGCGGACTTGGAATTTTGGAGAAAGTTATCTTTGCTTTCCTTGTATAAATATTTATCATTTGTTTTAAGATTATGAACAAAAGAGGGCATGTTCTTCTATAAACTAGTGTATTACATAATTACTTTTGGTTATATATTATACATTTTATGTTTAAAAGTTAATAATATTTTGGTTAAAATGGTTTATTTAACTTAGAAATTTGGAGGTTTTTTTAGAGAACTTTCTTTAGAGGTCCTAGAAATGTTATTTCTAAATAGATTTAGAGGAAAAGAAAGTAATTTGCAGCAAAGGAGTTGCAGAATTGTAATCTTCCCCATCGAAATTAATAAAGATTAACAATTTTGGTGGAGGTAGCCTCGGTTAGAAGTGAACCACGTATAATGGTGTCTCTCTTGCATTTACATCTTATTTATTTTTCTGCATATATATTGCTTTGCAAATCCTACCTTTCTAGCATAATATTTTTTTCTTTAGTTGTACACAATGAATGAGATTTGGACCATGTTAACTAAACATGTACATTAGGACTTTATATGCAGGAAGCATATAGGTGTTTATGTTAAGGAGAAACTAAAGAAATCATATGATGACATCATTAATGAATGTTGGTTAATAGATGATACATGTGATAATTATATTATGAGCCATTAAGCTATATGGTGAAAAATGTTTGAAGTTAATAATATTGCTCATGGTGGAAATGTCATCAATGGATAGTTGGGTAAGTGGGTAAATATGAGTGATTGTCCTATGTTATTAAAGTTAAAACTACTTGTATCCTTTTTATTATTCATAAAGATATAGTAACAGAATTTATCAAAGATTGGCCATGTAATGTGAACAATGGTATTAACTTTTATGGGTTATAGGAAAACAAAAAAAAATACCATGAATATTTTAGGTGTGTTACAGCCTACATAATATATTTGGTATTTCAACCAGAGATTTAAGACGTTGGATTCCAAAGTAAGTTTCTAGATGTCGGATGTTCAACACAAAGAATGGTTTATTGCAGCATTATTACCGCACATCCGGAACCCCTTGTTGGAACAAAAGATTGTGTCGCAGAACGAGGCTCCGGAATTGGCTATGAAATTGGAATCCTCACATCTTGGAGATATTGGTGACATAATGATGCAAATATAATCGGAACTAGACAACCTTACACTATAACTTCAATATATTAAGAAAGGAAAGGAAGTACAAGAAGAGATCAGATGTACCAGATCCAGAACAGAGCGACACCACAAAGACAACTGCACAACATATATTAACTATGTCGCATCGGGAGCACCAAGCCCAATAAAGAAAAAAGGGATTCCTTTGTGTAGAATATGCCAGACTAGAGACCATCGTCTAGAAGAGTGTTTGTACTTACAGAAGATTGCAACTGCATCAGCCAGTTTATACTGCAAGTTTTGTCAATCAGTAGGCCATGATGAGAAAGAATGTAGAGCATATTAGTTGTTGCAGGAGAAAACATTTGACACCTAATTAATGGAGAATGAAGAACAATTGCAGGCTGAGTGGACTCAGGTTCATTATCCACAAGTTCAATATCATGAGAACCAATACACTTAGAACTAGTATCCGCAACAACAATACCCTCAACACAAGGGGGGTCGAAATTTTAAAGGCTAAGGACCAGGGGGAGGATTTAGTTGCAGGAGAGGACAAATTATATGTTATAATTGTGGGAAGACTGGACATTTTTCCAAGGACTGCACGAGTCCTACTCCGACATTATCGTATTGCAAATATTTTGATCATATTGTCGGGCAATGTCCGTATTTGATTTTGAAGTGGCAGGATAGTTATGTGGGAAATTTGAATCCACTGCAGAATCCCAATCTAAACCCCAATGAGAATATCCAGAATATTTCTACTAAACCAAGGGAACCACATATACTTGTTGTAACAAGAGGAGGTCCTGCAACAAGAGTAGATCAAGAATCACTGTATGGATAACCACAAGTGCGACCAACAACACAAAGGAGAGCACCTTTCGATGTCCAAAAATAAAAGGAAGTATTTTTGGACATGCGAGAAGAATTTATCAACATAAATCAATCGTTAACTTTTGGGAGACCAATATTGGAGATGCTTGAGAGATTATACCAGCTACTCTGAAAGTAACCAACCGGAAAGGTTAGTAAACAAAAGGAATTATTTAAAATTTACTTAAAGCTAATCCAAGATAAATATGTTGTCGCAGAATTGATTGCTTTAATAGAAGAACCCCAAGAAGAGGTGTGACCAGAAAAAAGGCTTAATCATATCCAGAAAAGACTGAAGATTGGTCACGAACTGAGAATGACTACATAAATAGGAGATTATTATGTGGATTATATTATTATGGACTTGGGATTCGATGTCAATATTCTTACTAAAAAAACATGGGAAATCTGAGACTCATATGGTCTCATGTCCAGCTCTGATTAGCAAATCAAGCAAACTTTCTACCTATTAGTCGATTGACTCAAGTGCCTATTGGGATAGAAGGCCTTTAAACTTATATTTATTTTGGAGTGATTGACATTGTGGAAGATAAAAATCCATATCCCATGCTTCTAGGGATCGACTGGGTGATTGATAATCAAACAATTATAAATTTTAAGAAAAGAATCCTAGCATTTGAAGATTAAGAGCTAAGGGTGGTCACACCAATTAATCCACTAGAAGGATAAAGATATGTCAAACAGGTGAATACTGAAGGATAATAATATTATATGGACCATATTTATAACATCACTTCTACAAGGGATAATTATGTAAATCCAATGGCCGATGGAAAGATCAATTGGTGAAGTGTAAGTCTATGTACATCAGATTCTGGAGAAGCCTTGGAAAACTGGCAGAACTAATTGCATGAAGTATTAATGAGAAGATGCACAAGAATTGCATAGTATGTGTGATGGGTAGGTAGTGAGGCAAGTGAGCTACCCACATATGAAGGCTTACTTAACCTAACATATTTTCTACCAAAATTTGAAGACAAAAATTTATAGAACATCAGCGCTTATCTACTCTAGACTTTGCACTGAAAGCTACACCTTCCAGATGGTGGGTCAGACATAAACAATCTATCTCAGACTGGCCTCAATGACAGAAATTAAAGGTGATATGATTTAGAGAGAAGATCAGTTATACTGGTCAGAAGTACACAGGATTGACTAATCTTGTTGACCACATTGAATACTTCCATACTACATGGGAGGCATGCCCGCGATAGGAACGTGTTTATCATATTGTACATACATTGGATATGATACCAAGGCACTGGTACACGCCAATTGAGTTGTGACGAGGGACTCTTGAATGGGATGAAATAGCTATTAGATTTACATACACATTCAAGTTTGTTGATGATCATCCTTCGATTGATATTGTGTTGCAAGTGATCAAGACAAAGATATTTGAAGATATCCCTATGTCAATGTCAAACTGTAATCAGAGCAACGTGACACCCCATCACTGGATGGAGTGTTATAATGTGATGGGTGCACCTGGTGATGATGACCCACGAGACACGATCATCCCAAAATCTGAAGGTACTCACGTGGTGGAGGGATTTAGTATTTCAAGTAACCAGTTCCTAAATCCATTAAAAACCAAGAAAGTAAACATTCGATCTACAGAGAATCCCAAGTTCACCAACATTGGATATTATTGGGATGATGAAACTGTCGGGAAGATCACAGACTTGCTGCATGAATTCCAAGATATGTTCCCTAGAAGAATTTCAGAAATGAAGGGGATTGTCAGAGACCTTAGAGAGATGAAGATATCGTTAAAGGATGATGCAAGGCCTATGATGGAGTGACCATACTGGCTGAATCTGTTGTATAAAGAAAGGTCAAGACAAAATTAGATTGAATGCTAGATGCGAGTATCATAGAACTAGTTGAATAATCTGAGTGGATCATCTCGTTAGTAGTGCAGGATAATAAGAATAACGGTGAAGTATGCATCTGCGTCGACCTAAGAATGTTGAATGATTCCTACCTACATGACCAGTTTTCGACTCCATTTACAGATGAGGTATTAAAAAGTGTCGGGGGTCAAGAAGTTTATTTTTTTACTAATGGGTTCTCTGGTGACCATCAGATCATAATCACAAAGGAATATTGACACAATACAACCTTTGTGATGGAGTGGGGATGTTTTCAATAAATAACCATGCCCTTTGGACTCAAGAATTATCTCACTATCTTTTCCAGGATAGTAGTGATTTCTTTCAAGTATTTTACTCATATGTTTCTTGAGGTCTACTTCGATGACTGGACGATGTTTGGGATCATAAAGGATCACATTGAAATCCTTAGAATGATGTTGGAATGTTGTCGATGGTATCAAATTTCATTGAATTTAAAGAAATGTATCTTTTGTGCCCCGTTTGGAATTATGTTGGTCCATGTAGTTTGTCGCGATGGAATCCTGGGAGACCCTGCTAAAATTGCGATCATCATCAACGTACCACCCCCTGTGACAATGAAGCAACTGAGAACAGCATTGGGACATACATGATATTATAGCAAAATTGATCAAAGGATATGCAAAGTTAACTGCTCCGATGGAAAAATTGTTAAAAAATGATATTAAGTTTCACTAGTGAATGAAAAAATTCCAAGAAAGTATTGATCTATTGAAGAACAAGATGGTCACAACACCCATACTAGTTTTTCCAGGCTGGAAGAAGGAATTTCATGTACATGTTGATGCATCATCTATCGCACTCAATGTTGTAGTAGCGAAGCCTGGTGAAGGATCCATTGACCATCCTATTGCATTCACTATCAGGAAATTGTCAACAACAAAGAATGATTACACAACGACTAAAAGAAAAGTCTTAGCCATGGTGTATGGACTTAGAAATTTTGAAGCTACTTATTAGGTGGAATTTCAAGATGTTCACAGACCATTCAGCGTTGAAATACCTAGTGGACAAGCTAGTGGTGGGGGGAATATTTGTCGGTGGATCTTCCTTTTCCAAGAATTTGATTTTGAATTTATTGTTAAGCCAGACCGACTAAACTCCAAACCAGGCCACCTCTCGAGGCTTAAAAGTGGAGAAGAACCTATGAACCTCAACGATAGTCTCCTTGATGTGAAACTATTTGTGATCACGATGGTTGATTATCAATAAAAAGATAGTATACATTTTTCGAGTACGGGATAGCACCAGAAGGATTTATTATTGCACATAAAAAACAATTACTGGTGCGAGTTGGTGATTTACAATTGATATCTAGGAAACGATATAAAATGGAACTAGATGAAATTCTTCGTTGATGTGTATTCAAACATGGGCAACCAATGATATTGAATGAAGTGCACCTTGGTGTCGCAGGAGGACATTATGATGGAAAATATACAGTGTGCAAGATATTGCAAGTGATATTATGGTGTCCCATGTCGCATGCAAATGCTAGAGAATATTGTCGCAATTGCGATATTTGTCATAGAGATGGAAAATTATCGTGACGGGATGAAATGCTGCTAGTACCTCAAATAACTTTGTAGGAATTTGACAAATGTGATATTGATTTTTTTGAACCTATTAACCCACCAGGAAAGTGAACACGTGCAAGATACTTTATTATTACGACATATTACTTGAATAGATGGGCCAAAGCAGTTCTAGTAAAGGATTATACTGCTGCGATTGCTGCCAGATTTATTTCGACAATGTTATCACTAGATTATGATCCTCGATGATTTTGATAAGTGATTAGGGAACAAACTTTGTCAATCAATGGATCAAAGAAATAATTGAAGAATTCCAGATCCAACGTAGGAATAAAACACCATATCACCCACAAATGAATGGTGTTGTCAAAGAATTCAACAAGATCCTGGACAATGCATTGACAAAGATTTGCAATGTTCAAAGAGACGATTGCATTAGAGGAAATTTCAACTCAAAATGGGCTTTTTAACTTTTATTCAAATTCCATGTCATCATGTGTTAGCCAATGAAATTGCTTTAAATTTGAAATACCGTATAGGTCTTAAACACTTTTTTAATATAAATTTGGGGATAGGTATCATAAAAAAAACTACTTTTTTTGTTTGTATTTTTGACATATCCCCCCATGTTTTTACTCAAATTTCGATCGGGAGAGCTCGTTGAATGTAGAATTAAATTCTCCATCCAACGAGTACCCACTCGACATACTTTTGATGGACCCCGATACCCCAAAAAAAAGAAATACCTGAAAAAACGAAATGATGACATCATCATTCTGTTTTTTTAGGTATTTCTTGTTTTTGGGGTAGAGGGGTCCGTCAAAAGTATGCCGAGTGGGTACTCGTTGGATGGGGAATTTAATTCCGCATCCAACGAGATCTCCTGATCGAAATTTGAGTAAAAACATGGGGAGATATGTCAAAAATACAAACAAAAAAGTAGCTTTTCTGGTCCTCTAATGGGACCAGAAAATTTCTGCGGTGCTCTAGGCATATCGCACGACCTGTAAGAAGTTAACAAACTGAACTCCATTATGACTAGTGTATGAACAAGAGGAAGTTATGATGATGGAATACATTGTACCCAGTTTAAGTATTGCTGCAATCATTGAAATGACTGATAGTGGTGCTATCAAAAAAAGATTGTCGTATCTTGTTCACTTGGAGGAAGAATGTTTTGTCGCAGGTTATCACCAAAATGTTGAGAAGGAATAATAGAAATAATGAAATGATCGACACGTTAAGAATAAGAATTTTCAGGTAAAAGGACTTGTCCTCCTCTATGATAGTAATCTCTTAAGGCATATTGGCAAGATGAAAACACATTATTTGGGGCCTTGTGTTGTCATTAAAATGATTGAAGGAGGCATAATACAACTGAAGAAATTAGATGAAACACCTTTTACAACAGAATTTCAACCCAAAATCTGACACCTTGAATGTCTAAAATTCAACACTTCTCTATCGCATCTTCAACACATGCACTTTTTTTTGTTGTCGGTGACATAACATCGGATATTTGACATGCTACCAAAGTGGGTCGAAGATCCGACACACCATGGTGTCACCTATTCGACAGTTATATGTTTTAAAGTTTCACTCAAAACTTGCACAAACCGTCGAAAATCCAACACCTATCGACACTTGAAGGGTCATCCTTCCAACGGGAAGAAGTGTCAGAGTCATGGAAACACTGTCGTTGTTTTTATCCAGAAAGCGTCGAAAATTCGACGCCTACTAACACTTGAAGCGTCGGTCACCCGACGAGCTAAAGTGTCGTAGTCATGACAACGTCGTCGGAGTTTTCCTAAAAGCATTGAATATTCGACGGGAAATGTGTCGAAAGTTTAATAAAAAGCATCGGTTGAGCATTGCCTGAAGGTGTCAGATCTTTGACAGAAGCATCAGAACATCGTCGAAAAAGCGATGCCTGGTGGTAGATTTAACAAAAAAAAATTGAAAGATTTCACTTAGAAAAGTTGATCACAAAAATAAATTGTATGTTTTTTCAAATTTTTTGCTTAAAACTCCTACTTTAGCTTTGTTAATGCATTCTAATGATGTTAGTAATTTATGGCATGATATGTTTGGGCATATTAACTTACGTTAATTTCATCAATTAATCAAACAAGATGGGATAGTGGGGTTGCCACCTATATCCTTCTTAGATGGAGTTTGTCCAATATATACTCTTGGTAGGCACCTTGAAGAGATATTTGAGAAAGGAAAGGCTAAGAGAGCCACATCACTATTAGGCACCCTATATGCAAGTTAATTAAAGCCAACATACAAAGTGTTCAACATAAATTATCAACCCAGGGAAGTCTCTTATTTCAAGGATAATGTGCACTGTATATGCTTTAAACACTAAGTAGTTGATGCTGTAAATGAATGACCCTACTTTCCTGTTCAACCGAACTCATCCCATAATCTACTTAATCTAGTTTACCTTCTTAAGAATGCAATCACAAGTACCTTCTTATGATCTTTAATCTAGAATTACAAGATTCGGGAAATAACATCTAGATTACTTTTGCAGAAAGTTAAATCCTTAATTACCAAACCATCTAAAGATCCATATCAACTATCTTAATTCAGCTTATTCTAAAAATTCAAAGTACAAGAATTAAATTCTGCAATTATAAATATGAAGAAACAAACTGCAAAGATCTAAAGAAAATAGCGATTGAAAGAACTAGGGATGAACAGGGCTGTCACAGCTATCACACAGTTGCATAAAAGAAATTTAACCTATACAGTCGACTGGCACACCACACCACTGCAGTTTACAGAGGATGCAATTACTGATTATTCAAATGACACACATCAAATCGATGACTATTGTAGCTTACTGTAAATAAAGGAAATTATCACAAAATCCAACCACATAACACAATAAATAAAATACCTAATTAACTCAGCGATCCCTGTGGAAAGGCGGGCCCAACCTTCACACAGAGATGCTAGAATTAACACACGTTAGAACGCTGAGATCTGAAGAATCAAACTCCTTGTATTAAAATGGTAGATGAGCACACAACCTCAGTCACAGCTGATACAATAATTTGATTATTTTTTCAACCCTTGGCTCAAAATAGTTCCCAGTATTTATAAAATTACAATCATAACATCTTCTCACTATTATTGGGCAGCCATGAAGATCTCTGATCTTCAAGCTGCCCTAATTACGATAAGTTGTTACAGTCATGGTAAGATGAAAGCAGAAAATATAGGAAGGTTGTTACTCGATCCAGAAATAATGATCATGATCAATTGAGAATATACTCCATGGATTGCAGCTATTTTTGAGCAGCGGCGCACTATTGCCTTCGAATCTGTTGCAACCTATTGTAGCTAGCTTTGTACATCTCGCGTGGAATAGTATCCTTGGACCTCGTTCTTTGGGAAATGATGGAATGGATGGTGATCATATCAACAATGAATGTTCATCCCTCTGTTGGCATGTTTGGCCTGCTACACCTGTATCCTTTACATCTCGAATTATCTTTATAAAACCACCATATGTTAGCATAATTTAAGATGTAAAGCCCTAATTACAACAATCCTAAGCATTAATTAAATAAGACAATGATTAACCATACCTGTATGAATTGAGGGACCAAGTGAAGGAAAAACATCTATTTAGTGTACATAATAGAGTAGGATGAGGCAAAAAGAGGTAGGTAAAGGTGGTAAAAAAGGGGTCATTTCTAGGCCCAACATCTTTCCCCAACTGTCCTGTTGCATGTCCCCATGCAACAACCTCCATTATTCTAAATCTGAATTTGGAATTATACTTTGTTCGTGGAGAGAAGAAAAGTTGTATGGGAATTTAGGCGTTCCCTGTTTTTCCAAGAATCCATTATGGACAACCTAATATCTCCAACACCTCTGCTCTTCTGCCCTTGTTAATTTGAAGTCTTCCCTATGTGGTTTTGCTGGCCACCATATCAGAGAAAATTTGAATTTGAGTCCCACCCAATTAACCCCACATTCCTTCATGCATCCAACACATCCCTCAACCCTGGAAACTGCATGTTCAAAATTCCTGTAACAGTAGGGATCCCTATTTCTCAGGGTTGAAGAGGAAACCTTCCATCTGTGATGGCTACCTTCCAAATCCAATTTTTGATTCTTGGAAATATAGCTGACACAAGTAGAAATAACCTTTTCTTGAATTTCCATTATCTGCTGAGTTTGGATGGGACACGAGAGTACATCCTGATGATGAGCAAGGAGAAAATGAGGATTCTGAGGTTCACTTCGAATCCAAAGGTTAGAGTGGGCCTCATTATGAGACAAAGTTTGGAAGGATCTTTCCCACTGAACATGATTTCTCACAAAGGAGGCAAAATCCCTCAGCTGAACATCATCTGAGAAAGGGATAGGATTCGAATGGCAGTCCAAGGGACAATCCAACTCATGCAAATAAAGATCACATAGCAAATTCTTCTCCTCAAAGTCACTTTCCAGAAATGTTTCCAGGAATTTAGATGAGGTCGCTATTTCATATGGTATCCCTTCTTTTACAGCCCTCGGTTTAAACCAAATGAACTGCTCAAATAAAAACATAGGGTAAGAGGAGGATGCATGGGGTATTCACCTTGTTGAGCAATATCTTATCACGTTCATTCATATTGGGAGGTTTTTAATTGTAAAAAATAAGGTCAATATATTTTAGGTATTAGGGGGCAGGGAATAGGGCATGGGGGGTTTATAGGTATTGGGGGGTATAAAAATGAGTTTTTAGTAAAAATAAGGAATATATTGTAAAAATAGGGGTTTTAATATTGAAAATATGTATTGGGAGGGGGACTCAACAAAAGGATTTTTGTAAGTAATTATCAATATCTAATGAAAATAGAGGTATTCTCTAATGTCCCATGAACGAAGGTGCTATGACATGGTTTCACTAAGTGAAGACCCCGTGGTACTCTGGTACCCAAAAATTCTTGAGAAAGAGTATACAGCTGATCTTTTTCCACCTGCATGGATTTGAACTTTTTCAGCTCCTTTAGCTCCTTCTGTAACTCTTCCCCACAGAGTTTCTGGGACATGAGTTCTTCTGTCCACTTTTCCTTCAATTCCCTTATGGTCTTCCTATGTTCAGCAAGGGAAACCATCCCTTCTTGATATCTCTCCAACTAACTCCTCCACTTCCTCATGTCTATTCTCATGATTGGGAGTTCTTTTGTCAGCTTCAGGATTTCTTCATCTTCAATGTGTTCTTCATTATCAGAATCCAAATTGACAAAATTTTGAGGAAGTTGACTCCATACCTTATCACCCGATGTTCCAATTTGAACATCCTATACTTCTGAAATCACTTCAGGGGGTGTTGTTTCTTTTGTAACATCATCCCTTCCTTGAATTTCTCCTGCAGCAACTTCAACCATACATGCCTCTGAAACAACTTATGGGGATGCTAGTTCTTGTGTAACAGCATCCTCTCTTTGGAGTTCTTCTATAGAAACCTCGGCGGCTGATTGTGAAGGTGTTGGTTCTTGTGTGACAACCTCCTCCTGAATTTTGATCTCCCTATCTTCCTGATTGTCAGCTGCAGCTTCGACAGGGGGATGCAAGGTTGTTGGTTCTTGTGTAATAGAGCCTTTCCCTTCTATTTCTTCATGCTACTAGGATTGTAGAGTTTCTTCCATGTCTTTTGCAATATGGAGTTGTTATTCGAGGATTTCAGTGTCCCCCAAGGATTATGATTGCATTTGTTCATCCTCTCCTAAATCCAAATCAGGAATGATGTCCATTTCGAGATTGATTTCTTGTTGCTGCTTGAGAGTCTCCACATAAATTTCCAGGGATGTTGGTTCTTGTGTAGCAACATCTTGGATAAATTCCTCATTTTCCTACTATTGGAGTTCCATTTCTATTAACTCTGTGTCCTGAGACGGTTCAGGAGTCACAGTGCAGACTTCTTCGTTAAATGCCAGAATATTTTCAATCTCTGGTTCATCTTCCCCCATTTGGGTGGAAACTTCAATGAGAATATTCAAGGATGTTGGTTCTTGTGTATCAGCACCATGTTCAACCTCATCATCATTCTTCTGTTGAGGTTCCATCTCTATTATTTCTGTGCCTTGAGAAGGTTCAGAAGTCACAGCACAGACTTCTTCAATAAAATCAGGAATAATTTCAGCCTCTGGTTCACCTATCCCAATTTGGGTGGAAAATTCAACAAGAATATTCAGAAATGTTGGTTCTTGTGTATCAGCACCCTATTTATCTGCTACTTCCCTTTGTTGGAGTTTCTCTTGGGGAGCTTCACCATCATTCCAATCAGATTGTCATTGTTCTTCCACAGCTGCAGGTACGGGTTGTTATTTCACAAAGGCACGAACTATGACTTTGTAGCCTGGTTGGTTAAATATTTCTCCACACACAGGGCAGACCACTCTTTATTCCTACTCACCATCCTCAGCAGGATTTGATCCTTCTAATTGGTCTACAACATCAACTAGTGTGTGCAGCTTCCTTTCCACCTGCTTCCTGCATGCTTTCTTCCAATTTTCTAGTTCTTTCCGAAGTGATTGTACTTCCTCCTTTAATAGACCATTTTCATACAGAAGTCCCTCAATTTGAGGTTCTTCTAAAGCCAGTTCTTGTGGGGCATCATTTTCTTTGGGTCTCAGAATGGGGAATTCGATCTGTGCTTCTATGGTTTCCCATCTTTCCCGTGTTTCTTTAGCTATTGTAACTAACCTGGTTCTTTTTCGTCTTATTGGTGGTGATGCCTGTATTTCTTCTTTTGATCTCCTCATTTTCCTCCGTGGTGCCGAAATATCCATATTTGCAGCTGATGTGGAAGGGATATCCTCTGTCTCAGTGTTTTCCTATTCTTCCTCAATCAGAGTTCCTCCCCATTCAGGGGAAGATTCAAAAGATAAATGAAGTTTGGCAAATGTACTTTGACGGGGCTTATTCCAAAGCTGAAAAAGGTGCGGGCATCATGATCATCTCTCCTTCAAATAAAGTCTACAACTTTGCTTTCAAGTTAGAGTTTGAAGCATTAAACAATGTAGCCAAGTATGAGGCATTGCTCCTAGGGTTAGAAACCACTAAAGACATGGGGATAAAGATGTTGAACAATAAAGGTGATTCAAACTTAGTTTTCCTCCAGATTAAGAATCAGTATCAATGCAAAAATTACAGACTAAGGAAGTATAGAAATGCCACATGGGACACTATGGAATGGTTTTATGCACTCAACATTCAAAATATCCATAGGGAAATGAATGGGTTGGCAAATAAATTGGCAATAGCAGCATCCACCCTCCAGCCATTAGATGAAATTATCAGTTGGAATGGAAGGATGGAAATTAATTTCAGACCTTCAATTTTGGATAATGTAGATCATTGCCAGGTGTTAAATGATGATGAGCAACTTTTGAGATTCATCCACAATCTCCAAGAGTTTGAAGGTTGCAAGATCAGTTATCAACAAGAGGGTAAGAGTATCAGGAATGTGAGGATAATGAAAGAAATCACATCCCGGGTAGCCTTATAGATTTCGAAAATATTATCAATCAACAGGATCATCATAAAAAACAAAAAGAAGAAATAAAAATTGGGAATTATATGGAAATAAACATAGGAACTGATAAGGACCCCAAGTTAAAAAAAATTGGAAAAGGTACTTCGAAAAAGGAAAGGAACAATTTGATCAACTTAATTAAAGAATATAGAGATGTGTTGGCCTTTAGTTATTATGAACTTAAATCCTATCGAGAAGATGTGTTTAAACACACTATTCCCCTCACAGAAGAGGCTAAGGAGGTCAAGCCTTTCCGACAAAAACCTAGGCGAATAAATCCTAACTTGGCCCCCATTGTGTAGAAGGAACTTCAGAAGATGTTAGCAGTAGGGATCATATCACCTACAAGACATTCATCTTGGTGCTCCAACTTAGTTGTTGTTAGAAACAAGAATGGGTCAATTAGAATATGTATAGATTTCAGAAATCTGAATACATCATGCCTTAAAGATAATTACCGATTACTGGACATGGAAACATTACTTAAAAGAGTAACAAGATCAGGAATGATGTCCATGTTGGATGCCTTTTTCGGTTATAACCAGGTGTTGGTAAATAAGGAGGATCAACATAAGACTACATTCACCACACCTTGGGGTACCCATAAATTTTTAAGAATGCCTTTTGGCTTATTGAATGCTGGTGCCACCTTCCAAAGAGCCATGGATTTTTCCTTCAAAGAACTTATAGGAAAAATAATCAAAATATATCAAGATGACTTAACTATTTTTTCAAAAGAAATATTTGACCACATAAGTCATCTTAGGCAGGTTTTCATAAGATGTTGAAAATATGGTATCTCCTTGAACCTCGCCAAGTCAATCTTTGGGGTTGATGAAGGCAAGTTGTTGGGGCACATCATTTCTAAGGATGGTGTCAAGGTTGATCCTGAGAGAGTTGAATCCATTAAGAAAGTCCCCTGGCCTCATAATCTAAAAGCTCTCCAGTATTTCAATGGTCAGATCAACTTCATAAGGAGATTCATCCCAAATTTAGCAGAATTAATGAAACCTCTACAAAAGTTATTAAAGAAATATGCTAAGTTTGAGTGGACGGATGAAGGGAAATATGCTTTCAAGTCTATCAAAGATTCCATATCCATGTCCCCAGTCTTGATTAGTCCAGATTATTCCAAGGAATTCCAGATATTTTCCTTTGCATCAGAAGACACCATTGCCGGTGTTTTGCTTCAAAAGAATAAGGAGGGACAAGAGAAACCTATAGCCTTTATGAGTAGATCCTTGCAACATTCAGAGTTGAAGTATACCACCATGGAGAAACGAGATTATGCTCTTTTCAAGTCCCTTAAAAATTTCAGAACTTATGTAGGTTACTCCAAAATCATTGGGTATGTACCCCAAGCAGCTGTCAAGGATATCACGTCTCAACAAGATTGTCTAGGAATCAGGGGTAAGTGGGTTTCAAAGATTCAAAAATATGATTTAGAGATAAAACCTACTAAGTTAATCAAGGGGCAGGGTATTGCAAAGATGTTGATCGAAGGAAATAAAAAGGCCTTAGGAATAATCTACCAGAACATTGATTTAGAACAAAGTGTATCAGACGAGCTTTAGAGATTAGAGCAGCACCCTTGGTATACCAACATCATCTTTTTCCCCTGCAACCTTACATGCCCTAATCACTTACTTGTCCATAAAAGAAGAGCATTAAGGTTAAAAGAAACTAACTATTGTTTAACAAAAGATGATTTGGGTTGGAGAAACCCCGATGGTTTAATACTTAGATGTGTCGATGAACCTGAGTCCAAAAAACTCATGGTTGAGTTCCATTCAAGATTTTGTGGTGGACATTTTGCAGCAAAAACAACCACCCATAAAATCCTTAGAGCAGGCTACTATTGGCCGAACCTATTTTCAGATGTGCACAAGTATGTCAGATTTTTCCCCCAGTGTCAGTTATTCACCAGAAAGAAACAAATGAAGGCCTTGGCTTTAAATCCAATAGTAATCCAAGCCCCTTTCCAGCAATGGGGGCTTAACTTCATTGGTAAGTTCAAAGATAACTTGAGAAATGGTTATTCTTGGATCCTTACCGCCACTGATTATTTCAGCAAGTGGGTAGAGGCGATACCCACCAAGAAGGCAACCGATACTGTAGTCATGGATTTCTTAGAAGAGAAGATTATCACAAGATTCGGTGTGCCAGCCATAATCATCACAGATAATGGCCCGTGCTTTGTTTCCTCCGAGATGTCATCCTTTTGTTTCAAGTACGACATTGTCCTATCCCATTCATCGAACTATTATCCCCAAGGAAATGGTCTAGCTAAGTCAAGTGACAAAAACTTAATGACCATAATCAAGAAAATTGTGGGTGACAATAAAAAGGCTTGGGATAGCAACATCAAATTTGCATTATGGGAAGAATCACAAAGAAAAGTTCAACCGGGAGGAGCCCTTTTGAACTTCTCTATGGCCTAGATGTCACCTTACCAATCCATTTAAATCTTCCAGTGTATCAGTTTCTCCAGACCTTTAGCTCAGATTAGGAGGCCATTCAGAACAAAATAAACCAATTGATCTAGTTAGATGAGAGTAGAAGAAATTCCCTTGACCAAAGTATCATAAATTCAGACAAAGTCAAGAGAACCTTTGATAGATATACCCAACTTGGATCCTTTCAAGTAGGTGACATAGTCTTGCATTGGGACAAATGACGGGAGAAACCTGGGAAACACGAAAAGTTCGACAGCTTATGGTTGGGGCCGTATACCCTTGATGAAGTAGCAGGAACAAATTCTTTCTATCTAAATGACCTTGAAGGAGAAAGTTCAAGCCTACCAATGAATGGCTTTCTCCTCAAGATGTTCTTCGCCGAGACAGTTTGATGCCTTTATTGGCATCGATGGTTTCAGGGCCAATTTCTAAACCTTGCCCTGCATGTATTTTTAAATTTTATGTATCATATTCTTGTAATATAGATATTGTTGTATTATAGGTGTTTTGTACCATGTTACTAACCTTGAAATTTTTTCTTTTGTATATTATTTTTGTAAAATATTTCCTTTTTGTACATCATAGACTAATTTTGTGCATTAGTTTGCTTTTATAAATGATTTTTTATATATACATGTTACTGACAAACTTTAATTGCTATGCAGGACCCAAAGATTCCGGAGTTCTCACATCCTCTTCTTTAAATCAGAAGATTAATCAAAGAATGTGTCCCTAGATGGAGCCAGAATGTCACCACCTAAGTTGTACTTAACGGTATTTTATCAAGTGAGCCTGGTGAACCAGACAAAGATTCTTTGTTCGGACTTCAGAAGACCTTTGGAAGTACTTCTGGGAAGTGCTTGTTGTACTATATCACATGTTCATACCCCATGGGGGAATTGTAATAAATGTTCTAACATGATAGTGTCTGTAAAAGACTCGGTCTCTTAGACTTTATTTGTCAATCCGATGAGCCCAGGGTGTTTTTTCCCTTGGTTATTATTGGTTGTTGAATAAACGACTGATAATTTATGAGTTTTTCACTCCATACCTCCAAAGTTTGGGTGGTCGGCTCGGCATTTAGCCCTATTGAGGTTATCAAAGTCTATGTGTCAATGTATAAACATGCTAGGCATCATGGTCGAGTCATATGAACATGTCTAATTCCTGCTTAGTTTTTTCAATTTTTTTATTTTTTTAATTTTTTCAGTGTTTTTTATTAAAATTTAATTTTTCCAAAACTTAGGCTATTTTTTAATAGTTTAATTGGAAAATTTGGTTTTGTAATAAAAGTGGCCCAAATAATCAGTTTCAGACATGTAGGTGCTCATTTTCAAGCTAAGAGCACCATGTAAACCCATGGACCCACTTTTTTCAAGTTTTGAGTGATTTTCCATCACTCATGTCAGAAAACCCCAAAAAATCAATTATTGATTATTTTAATTAATAAATTGATGAATAACGGAGCAAATCCAAAATCCTAGATCAGTGGATTCTCAGCCGATTTGATTGAAATCGGTGAGATCTAAACCAGATTGACTGGATCTGACAAATCTTTGACTAAAGGAGGTGATTTGGACAGATCCAAAGTTGAACTTCAGCATCCTTTATGGGGAATTGTGCCCTCTCTCTCTTCTCCACGCATGTGGGCTCTCCTGGAAGCTCTATGGATTGATGTGTCAATCTATGGGTTGTCAGCTCAATCATCCCCCCGATTGACAAGTAGGCTCAGTGGAAGCTCAGTTCAGCTTCAAATCAGGCATTGTTGGACTCTCCTTCAGCTGCAGTGGTCTGTCTCCTTGGGATTTGCACCCCCCATGGGCTGGATCTCCTATTTTTTGTATAAATAAAGCTCAAATCACCTCTTCCAAGCTAGTTAGAATTGGGGTTGAGGTGTTGTTTATATTGTACTGTTGTTATTGTTTATTTTTCTGGAATAAAGAAGATTTGGAGGCAATATCTATGGTGTAATTCTCTTCATGTGTGGATGGTGATTGTCAAATGCTTATGAGGTATAATCTGTGTTATTTATCTTTGCTTTTGCTGGTTAATTATTGACATTGAAGGAGAGACATCCCTCTTGTTAGGGTAAGAGTTTATTCTAGTTTGATTTATGCTCTTACTGTTTGCTTGTTTCAAATCTATTAGAGTTGCATGTATTTTAAGTTTAATTGCATGCTTTCCTATTATCTCTTGCGGCAGCACTTACGTTTTAACCATCTGTTTGTGCAAGGATTTCTAAGTTGCAAGTGATCTCGCTTGTAGAAGAGATTGATCTGGTTTGCATATTCTTCATCTTCAAGATCTTCTGGAGGACATAGTCCCTCAATGTTCCACCAAAGCAGACTCCAAAGCCCAACATTCCCAAGCTTCCAGCACTCTTTCTCTCTCTTTCTCCTTCAAAAAAACCAATTTTCTTACCTGGTTACTGTGTTCAAAATCTTTGTTATCATTTGGTTCTGTTATATTAAAGTTAAACTTACATAGATATTCTATTTCAAAGCTCATAGTCTAGATCTCATTTCTGAAAAGTATCATTAAGCATTCTAGATCTAGCTTAGGGAAATCGTCTGTTTTGCATGGCAAGTTAAAGAGAGGTCGTAGGTTGCATGCTGTAGATTTCCTTTTCTGTTTAAAAAGATTAAATCCAGAAATGAGTGCATATTTCATTGGCTGCACAAACAGTAAGCCAAGATCCCAAGGAAATCTTGCTTTCCTTGGCTCCTTTTTCACCTGTTTAGCTAGTTTTAACTTAGTCTTTTTTGAGTTAAGGTAGGCTGACCCAAGGGTACTCTTAAAGTGATTTTTGGCATATTTTATTCTAACATGATTGCTGGTTTTTAGCAGGTGTAACAAAAAAGAAAATAATCTGTTGTTTGAAAGTGGCCTCGGGAGCGTTCAAATCCCCCCAGGGATCTCCCCTTGCACTAAAATTTAAAATTTTTGGAAAGTTGTAAGATCTTGGTTTCATCCCGTATAATGACCAAGAGGTTTCTGATATTTTAGTTTTCTGATATTGTAACCAATAATAATAAAAGAAAATCTTTTTTGAGTAGGCTCTTTCGATCCCGCTCCCCATCCCCCCAGGGGGGATCTGCATTCGTTTCACTTTTTGCATTTTTCCCTTTTTTCTAATCTAGTTTAGTACTGAGATGAAAGATTGTATACTTTGATATAATTTTTCATTATTCCATATTTTAATTTCAAAATTAATCATACTACTTACCCCACGACTTCCTGATTGACCTGTAAGGGGAAAGAGATGCATGGTAGGACTAATTAGAAAACCGGTGTTGTGTATCTTTGTTTCCATTTTCATTAATTGTTTCATTAGTCATAATAAAATCAACCCCTCCTTGATTCCCCGATTGAGGTCCACTTGGACCGAAAGAGGTTCCTAGAGGGTTTTCTTTTTAACAAGAACACCTGTTTTAAAATTTACTAAAATAATAAAGACTCCAGTGTGTATGCTCTATACTTGGCCAATAATTATGCTCTATACAGTGTGGGGCACCGATCAATGTTACACCTTTGGGTGCATTATGATCAACAGTCTCACAGACTCCATTCAGCCCACATACTCCTTGCCGGTAGCCATGATGGTTTAGTTTTGGACATACTTCAAGCACCCCCTGGGTATATCTGGAGTCCCCTCACCTAAGTTAAATTACTCATCTTCTTACATTAATTTAAAATTAACCAAGATACAATTGCACAACATTCATTCCAGCACTTGCAATCACTCTTAATTGTTTTTTTCGACTCCATTTTCAAGGCACTGGTCAACTGTTTATTTCTTTCAATCTATATGTGATTAGGTGTCATTTTCGTGCTTACTTGTGATTATCTCATCATGTTATTTGTTTTTTACAATTGTTAAATCAAAACTCCTAAAAATGTTACTCTTTAATACCATCATCATACTAAATAATTATGCCTTAGTAACTTAATAGGGTCTACCCCACTTGGCTTTGTTAGGAGTTGATCCTAAACGGAGGAGTCAAGAACAAGGTGACAGCCTTGACTCGAGACTTTCCCCCAAGGACACATCGAGTGGCTTGATGATTTCTGCCACGTAACCCAAGCGTGTGAAAGGCGGCAATACTTTTTGACATTGTTGCCAGGGATAAATATTTTTATTCCTGAGTACGACTTAGCTTAACTTTTTTCTAAACAACTAAAAAGATATAAAAAAAATTTGATTGATCTAGTCTTTAAAAAACATAATTAAAACTCGATCCATCTGGTGACTCCACTGTCTAACATCCCTTCAAGAATTTCTACCCGAAGAAACCACTTACAATTATTCAATCCTCTCCCTAATCCTGAAAGGTTTATTAGGGAAAGATTGAATAGGCAGACTTCCCGTAGAAACCTTGAAAATTTAGGAGACCAATCCCTCTCAGATATCCATCACATATTTGTAGAGAGTCATACCTTCCAATCTCAAGAAATGATGGAATTATACAAACCCCTTGACTTTTCTCAGATAGCAGGTACTCCCCATGACATTCCAAATGATGTTATCAATAAGTTCCCCATATTCCATGGAAATTATGCCATCACTGCCAAGTCTCACATTCAAAATTTTGAAAAGCACCTGGTTAGTTATTGCAATGATGCTACCCATAACCATGAAGATGTCAAAATGAAGCTCTTTGCTTTATCCTTAGAAGATGATGCTGCAGAATGGTACTTCGACCTAGGTGATGATTCATATAAAACTCTTAGTGAATTCCTAGAGGGTTTTAAGAAGAAATGGGGAGAAAAGAAAGAACCAAGACATCTGCTTGCTACCCTTCATAACATAAAGAAGATGGAGAATGAAACCATGGATGAAGTTAACACTAGTTTCAGGTGTGTGGTTGCGGACCTCCCTAAAGAAATCAATCCAAAGGATGCTTCCATCCTCATATCTTACATCGAAGCTTTCACTGGTGATTTGAGGTACCAGTTAAGAGACAAAGAGCTTGCCGATCTAAAAATTGCTCAGGAATTGGCCGAGAAAATAGAAAAGAATATGCAGTCTTCAAGCAAGTCCAACATTCCGAGTTATACTAAGGGAAACACTTAATACAACAAACATAAGGGTAAAGCTGTTGAATTAGAAGAAAAGGGAACCTCTAAAGATCCCATGGAAAAGGTGATTGACATGATAAAAGACTTGGTTACTAGTCAAAACCAACTTATGGCAAATCATTCTGCACAACTGAATCATATGCAGAATAGAATAATCACAATGGAAATAAATAATGGACCTAGGAACTTTTAGCCTAAAAAGAATCAGATGTATCAAAAGAAATCTCCTCAGCAAGAAACTAGGATTCCAAACCAATTAGACTCAACTAACATGGTAGAATAAGTCATTCCATGGTGTAGACCTTGTGATCAATTCCACCAAGAAAGCACTTGCTATATTACAAACCAAGTTATAGAACATGGAATGCCCAAGGTCAATAATCAGGAAACAACATCAAGCGATTCTGATCATGTGTACATGGTAGGCCAAAACTACCCTTTATCAAACCATCATTGGCAGCAGGCCATGGATTACATTTATGAGAAGGATCTCCTTTCCAACTTTTATGGTGTAATGCCTTCTCCGGAAATAATCAAGGAAATGAAGGAGGCTAGATTCAAGGGTGCATTTTATCAAAGAAAGGATAAGCCATCACCGTCTAAATAGTACAAGCCAAAGGTAATAGCTCCTCCTCTCCCAGATCCCCCTGTTATCCCTGAATCAAATGTCGATATGGGAGAATGGATAAGTAGTGCTAAGATTCATGTTTATGCAACTGATATCCTTAAAATTCCTAGTCAAAAATAAAAGTTGTTGAAATCCATAGAGTATAGTCAAAGTAAAACTCATAATATTGTCAAAGAGGATCCTCTCCCTAATAATAATGCTATATTTGAAGCTGAACATATTGAACCTATAGATATGCCTATAGTCCTCAACAGTGTTGATCCAAGAAGAGAAGACCACCCACCTTTTATGTCTCCCTCTTAGTTGATAACCTTCTCCTTCATAATTGCATGTTAGATTCAGGTGCTTCATCAAATGTCATGACAAGAAAAGTAATGGAACAGCTAAATCTAAGGGTCACCCAACCCTACCACAATGTTTGTGCTATGGATGCAAGAGAAGTTGAAGTGGTAGGGATAATCCTAAATTTACAAGTTAAGTTGGCCAAGTATCCTGACATCGACATGTCGATGGATGTGGTAGTGATAGATGTTCCAGATAATTGGGGTATGTTGCTATTCAGAAAATGGGCCACAACTCTTGGTGGGTACATTCAAATGTATTGGACATATACTACTATACCTGCATCAGAAAACACTAGGGTGATTCTCCACAGAGAGAAGCTAAGGAAACGACATGTAGAAAACCCTAAGAAGCCCGAAAATGAATTTGTTCATTTCATTGATAACTTTGGAAACTACACTATTTTGTCAAATTTCATGGCCCCTATTAAGGAAAACATTAAAAATGAAAAGATAGATGAAGTTTGGAAAATGTACTTTGACGGGGCTTATTCCAAAGTCAGAAAAGGTGCAGGCATCGTGATCATCTCTCCTTCAAATAAAGTCTACAACTTTGCTTTCAGGTTAGAGTTTGAAGCATCAAACAATGTAGCCAAGTATGAGGCATTGCTCCTAGGGTTAGAAACCACTAAAGACATGGGGATAAAGATGTTTAACATAAAAGGTGATTCAGACTTAGTTGCCCTCCAGATTAAGAATCAGTATCAATGCAAAAATGACAAACTAAGGAAGTATAGAAATGCCACATGGGACACTATGGAATGGTTTGATGCACTTAACATTCAAAAGATCCATAGGGAAATGTATGGGTTGGCAGATAAATATTCAGTAGTGGCATCCACCCTCTAGCCATCAGATGAAATGATTAGTGGGAATGGAAGGATGGAAATTAATTTCATACCTTCAATTATGGATAATGTAGATCACTGGAAGGTGTTTAATGATGATGAGCAACTTTTGAGATTCATCCACAATCTCCAAGAGTTTGAAGGTTGCAATATCAGTTATCAGCAAGAGGGTAAAGAGTATCAAGAATGTGAGGATAATGAAAGAAATCACATCCAGGGTAGCCTTATAGATTTCGAAAATCTTTTCGATCGACAAGATCATCATAAAAAACAAAAAGAAGAAATAAAAATTTGGAATTATATGGAAATAAACATAGGAACTGATAAGGACCCCAAGTTAATAAAAATTGGAAAAGTTACTTCGGAAAAGGAAAGGAACAATTTGATCAACTTAATCAAAGAATATAGAGATGTGTTGGCCCTTAGTTATGATGAACTTAAAGCCTATCGGGAATATGTGTTTCAACACACTATTCCCCTCATAGAAGAGGATAAGGAGGTCAAGCCTTTCTGACAAAAACTTAGGCAAATAAATCCTAACTTGGCCCCCATTGTGCAAAAGGAACTTCAGAAGATGTTAGCAGTAGGGATCATAGCACCTACAAGACATTCATCTTGGTGCTCAAGCTTAGTTGTTGTCAGAAAGAAGAATGGGTCAATTAGAATATGTATAGATTTCAGAAATCTGAATACATCATGCCTTAAAGATAATTACCCATTACCCGACATGGAAACATTGCTTCAAAGAGTAACAGGATCAGGAATGAGGTCCATGCTGGATGGATTTTCTGGTTATAACCAGGTGTTGGTAAATAAGGAGGATCAACATAAGACTACATTCACCACACCTTGGGGTACCTATAAATTTTTAAGGATGCCTTTTGGATTATTGAATGCTGGTGCCACCTTCCAAAGAGCCATGGATTTTTCCTTCAAAGAACTTATAGGAAAAATAATCGAAATATATCAAGATGACTTCACTATTTTTTCAAAAGAAAGATATGACCACATAAGTCATCTTAGGCAGGTTTTCATAGGATGTCGAAAATATGGTATCTCCTTGAACCCCGCCAAGTCAATATTTGGGGTTGATGAAGGCAAGTTGTTGGGGCACATCATTTCTATAGGATGGTGTCAAGGTTAATCCTAAGAGAGTTGAAGCCATTAAGAAAGTCCCCTTGCCTTAGAATCTAAAAGCTCTCCAGACTTTCAATGGTTAGATCAACTTCATCAGGAGATTCATCCCAAATTTAGCAGAATTAATGAAACCGATACAAAAGTTATTAAAGAAAGATGCTAAGTTTGAGTGGACGGATGAAGGGAAATATGCTTTCTAGTATATCAAAGATGTCATATCCATGTCCCCAGTCTTGATCAGTCCAGATTATTCCAAGGAATTCCAGATATTTTCCTTTGCATCAGAAGACACCATTGCCGGTGTTTTGCTTCAAAAGAGTAAGGAGGGACAAGAGCAACCTATAGTCTTTATGAGCAGGGCCTTGCAACATTCAGAGTTGAAGTATACCACCATGGAGAAACAGGATTATGCTCTTTTCAAGTCCCTTAAACATTTTAGAACTTATGTAGGTTACTCCAAAATCATCGGGTATGTACCCCATGCAGCTGTCAAGGATATCATGTCTCAACAAGATTGTCTAGGAATCAAGGGTAAGTGGGTTTCAAAGATTCAAGAATATGATTTAGAGATAAAACCTACTAAGTTAATCAAGGGGCAGGGTCTTGCAAATATGTTGACCCAAGGAAATAAAAAGGCCTTACAAATAATCTGCCAAAACAGTGATTCAAAACAAAGTGTATCAGACAAGCTTCAAAGATTAGAGCAGCACCCTTGGTATACCGACGTCATATTTTTCTCTACAACCTTACATGCCCTTATCACTTACTTGGACATAAAAGAAGAGCATTTAGGTTAAAATCAACTAAGTATTGTTTAACAAAAGATGGTTTGGGTTGGAGAAACCCCTACGGTTTAATACTTAGATGTGTCGACAAACCTGAGTCCAAAAAACTCATGGTTGAGTTCCATTCAGGATTTTGTGGTGGACATTTTGCAGCAAGAAGAACCACCCATAAAATCCTTAGAGTAGGCTACTGTTGGCCGAACCTATTTTGATATGTGCAAAAGTATGTCAGAGTTTGCCCCCAATGTCAGTTATTTACCGGAAAGCAACAAATGAAGAGCTTTCCTTTAAATCCAATTGTAATCCAAGCCCATTTCCAGCAATGGGAGCTTAACTTCATTGGTAAGTTCAAGGATAACTCGAGAAATGGTTATTCTTGGATCCTTAACACCACTGATTATTTCAACAAGTGGGTAGAGGCGATACCTACCAAGAATGAAACCGATACTATAGTCATGGATTTCTTAGAAGAGAATATTATCACCAGATTCGGTGTGCCAGCCAGAATCATCACAGATAATGGCCCCTGCTTTATTTCCTCTGAGATGTCATCCTTTTGTTTCAAGTACAGCGTTTTCCTATCCCATTCATCCAACTATTATCCCCAAGGAAATGGTCTAGCTGAGTCAAGTAACAAAAACTTAATGACCATAATCAGGAAAATTGTGGGTGACAATAAAAAGGCTTGGGATAGCAACATCAAATTTGCATTATGGGCCGATAGAATCACAAAGAAAAGTTCTACCAGGAGGAGCCCTTTTGAACTTGTCTATGGCCTAGATGTCACCTTACTAGTCCATTTAAAGCTTCCAGTGTATCAGCTTCTCCATACCTTTAGCTCAGATCAGATGGCCATTCAGAACAGTATAAACCAGTTGATCGAGTTAGATGAGAGTAGAAGAAATTCCCTTGACCAAAGTATCAAAAATTCAGACAAAGTCAAGAGAACCTTTGATAGATCTACCCGGCTTGGATCCTTTCAAGTAGGTGACACAGTCTTGCGTTGGGACAAACGACGGGAGAAACCTGGGAAACATGAAAAGTTTGACAGCTTATGGTTGGGGCCATATACCATTAATGAAGTAGCAAGAACAAATTATTTCTATCTAAATGACCTTGAAGGAGAAAGGTTAAGCCTACTAGTGAATGGATTTCTCCTCAAGATGTTCTTCACTGAGACAATTTGATGTCTTTATTTGCATCGGTGGTTTCAGGGCCAATTTCTAAACCTTGCCCTGCATGTATTTTTAAATTGTATGCATCATATTGTTGTATTATAGATATTGTTGTATTATAGGTGTTTTGTACCATGTTACTAACCTTGAAATTTTTTCTTTTGTATATTATTTTTGTAAAATATTTCCTTTTTGTACATCATAGACTAATTATGTACATTAGTTTTCCTTTATAGTTGATTTTTTATATATACATGTTACTGACAAACTTTAATTGCTATGTAGGAACCAGAGATTCTGGAGTTCTCACATACTCTTCTTTAAACCAGAAGATTAGTCAGAGAATGTGTCCCTAGATGGAGCCAGAATGTTACCACCTAAGTTCTACTTAGTGGGTTTTTATCAAGTGAGCCTGGTGAACTGGACAAAGATTCTTTGTTCAGACTTCAGAAGACCTTCGAAAGTACTTCTGGGAAGTGCTTGTTGTACTATATCACATGTTCATACCCCATGGGGGAATTGTAATAAATTTTCTAGCATGATAGTGTCTGTAAAAGACTTGGTCTCTTAGACTTTATTTGTCAATCCGATCAGCCTAGGGTGTTTTTTCCCTTGCTTATTATTGGTTGTTGAATAAACGACTGATAATTTCTGAGTTTTTCACTCCATACCTCCAAAGTTCGGGTGGTCGGCTTGGCATTTAGGCCTATTGAGGTTATTAGAGTCTATGTGTCAATGTATAAACATGATAGGCATCATGGTCGAGTCATATGAACATGTCTAAGTCCCTCTAGGTTTTTTCAATTTTTCAATTTTTTAATTTTTTCAGTGTTTTTAATTAAAATTTAACTTTTCCAAAACTTAGGCTATTTTTTAATAGTTTAATTGGAAAAATTGGTTTTGTAATAAAAGTGGGCCAAATAATCAGTTTCAGTCATGTAGGTGCTCATTTTCAAGCTAAGAGAACCATGTAAACCCATGGACCCACTTTTTTTAGGTTTTGAGTGATTTTCCATCACTCGGGTCAAAAACCCCAAAAAATCAATTATTGATTATTTTAATTAATAAATTGATGAATAATGGAGCAAATCCAAAATCCTAGATCAATGGATTCTCAGCCGATTTGATTGAAATCAATCAGATCTAAACTAGATTGACTGGATCTAACAAATCCTTGACTGAAGGAGGTGATATGGACAGGTCCAGAGTTGAACTTTAGCATCCTTTATGCGGAATTGCACCCTCTCTCTCTCCTCCACACGTGTGGGCTCTCCTGGAAGCTCTGTGGATTGATGTGTCAGTCTGTGGGTTGATCTGTCAGCTCAATCAGCCCCTTGATTGACAAGCAGGCTCAGTGGAAGCTCGGTTCAGCTTCAGATCAAGCATTGATGGACTCTCCTTCAGCTGCAGTGGTCTGTCTCCCTGGGATTTGCACCCCCCCTGGGCTGGATCTCCTATTTTTTGTATAAATAAAGCTTAGATCACCTCTTCAAGCTAGTTAGAATTGGGTTTGAGGTGCTATTGCTATTGTACTACTGTTATTGTTTATTTTTCTGGAATAAAGAAGCTTTGGAGGCAAGATCTATGGTGTAATGCTCTTCATGTGTGGATGATGATTGTCAAGAGCTTATGAGGTATAATATGTGTTATTTATCTTTTCTTTTGTTGGTTAATTGTTGGCCTTGAAGGAGAGAGCTCCCTCCTGTTAGGGTAAGAGTTTATTCTAGTTTGATTTATGCTCTTACTGTTTGCTTGTTTCAGATCTATTGGAGTTGCATGTATTTTAAGTTTAACTGCATGCTTTTCAATTATCTCTTCCGGCAGCACTTATGTTTTAACCATCTGTTTGTGCAAGGATTTCTAAGTTGCAGGTGATCTCACTTGTAGAATAGGTTGATCTGGTTTGCATCTTCTTCATCTTCAAGATCTTCTGGAGGACATATTCCATCGGTGTTCTAGCAAAGTAGACTCCAAATCCCAACATTCGCAAGCTTCCAGCACTCTTTCTCTCTCTTTCTCATTCAAAAAACCAATTTTCTTTCCTGGCTACTATGTTCGAAAGCTTTGTTATCATTTGGATCTGTTATATTAAATTAAAACTTACATAGATATTCTATTTCGAAGCTCATAGTATAGATCTCATTTCTGAAAAGTATCGTTAAGCATTCTAGATATAGCTTAGGGAAATCGTCTGTTTTGCATGGCAAGTTAAAGAGAATCCTTAGGTTGCATGCTGTAGATTTCCTTTTATATTTTAAAAAGAAAAAATTCAGAAATCAGTGCATATTTAATTGGCTGCAAAAATAGAAATCCAAGATCCCAAGGAAAGCTTGCTTTCCTTGGTTCCTTTTTCACCTGTTTAGCTAGTTTTAACTTAGTCTTTTTTGAGTTAAGGTAGGCTGAACCAAGGGTAATCTTAAAGTGATTTTGGGAATATTTTATTCTAACTTGATTTCTGGTTTTTAGAAGCTTTAACAGAAAATAAAATAATCTTTTGTTCGAAAGTGGCCTCGGGAGCGTTCAAATCCCCCCAGGGGTCTCCCCTTTCACTAAAATTTAAAAATTTTGGAAAGTTGTAAGATATTGGTTTAATCCCATATAAGGACCAAGAGGTTTCTGATATTGTAAAAAATAATAATAAAATAAAAGGTTTTTTGAGTAGGCTCTTTCAAGCCCGCTCCCCATCCCCCTAGGGGGGATATGCGTCCGTTTCACTTTTTGCATTTTTCCCTTTTTTCTGCTCTAGTTTAGTACTGAGATGTAGGATTGTATATTTTGATATAATTTTGCATTATTCCATATTTTAATTTCAAAATTAATCGTACTACTTACCCCATGACTTCCCGATTAACCCGCAAGGGGAAAGAGATGCATGGTAGGACTAATTAGAAAACCGGTGTTGTGTATATTTGTTTCCATTTTCGTTAATTGTTTTTTTAGTCATAATAAAATCAACCCCTCCTTGATTCCTTGATTGAGGTCCACTTGGACCGAAAGAGGTTCCTGGAGGGTTTTCTTTTTAACAAGAACACCTGTTTTAAAATTTACTAAAAATAACAAAGACTCCAGTGTGTATGCTCTGTACTTGGTTGTGGTTCATCCGATTAGTCAAGCTGAATCAAAATAACTTGATTGAATAGAATTATTAGGATTCACTCTCCCCAAATTGACAAACCATCAGGCAAAAATCCAACGCCTCGATCAAACCATTACAGTGGAAAAATACCCAAAGGAAACGGGAACTCATGAAAAGTGACCTCGGGGCGATGATCTCTATTACACCTTCAGGTGCATTATGAACAACAGTCTAAGAGACTCCATTCATCCCACATATTCTTTGCGGGTAGCCGGGACGGTTTATTTTTGGACATACTTCAAGTACCCCCTGGGTATATCTAGAGTCCCCTCACCTAAGTTAAATTACTCATCTTCTTACATTAATTTAAACTTTAACCAAGATACAATTGCACAACATTCATTCCAGCACTTGCAAGCACTCTTAATTGTTTTTTTTACTCCATTTTCAAGGCACTAGTCAATTGTTTATTTCTTTCAATCTATATGTGATTGGGTGTCATTTTCATGCTTAATTGTGATTATCTCATCATGTTATTTGTTGTTTACAATTGTTAAATCGAAACTCCTAAAAAACTTACTCTTTAATACCATCATCATACTAAATAATTTTGCCTTAGTAACTTAATAGGGTCTACCCCCCTTGGCTTTGTTAGGAGTTGAGCCTAAACGGAGGAGTTAAGAATAAGGTGACAGCCTTGACTCAAGACTTTCCCCCAAGGACACACTGAGTGGCTTGAATATTTCTACCACGTAACCCAGGTGTGTGAACGGCGGCAACACTAACAAACCCCTCCATATGGTGTAGATCATTAAATAGATAAAAAGGAATGTTCAGTAAGGCCCTATGACGAAGATGAGATAATAGAGGAAGTTCAGAGTAATAAATAGTTCTATACCTACCTTCACAGGTGATATACTTCTTGAGGAAAACTGCTACTTGATCCCATTGCCGAGGCAATGACTGTAACGCTATCCCTCTCCTTGACTGACAAATTTGCTCCCCCTTTATCAGAAAATCATGTACTGCAGCAGCATTGGGGGTTCTTCGACCAAACCAGGCTCTTCCCACATGAGGAAGGCCAGTGACCTCAGCCACTATTGCTTCAGATACTTCTATATGTAACCCCCAAACCTCTGAGTGGGTTTATGTAATCTTTAAGGAAAATTGTAGAGCTGTCTCTCGATGAAACCCATTCAGGCGTTGGAAGAATTTAGTCTAGCCCGCAGCTTCAAAAATAGCAAAAACTTTGGCATTTCTTCTCAGTTCTTGTGTATTTGGAGGTTCATGTCGAGCTGGGATACCCATGTTTGTTTGACTTCAGAATTCTTTATCAGTCCAACAGATTACAGGTCCCGACAATGGAGGTTAAAGCACAGAGTATGCATGAACAGCTGAGAGTGGAGTTGGGTAAATTCGAAAAGTTTCGGAGCATGGAAATGTTTGGAATTTTATCCCAAATTAGGAAAGGTGGTGGTTATCAAGTAACTTAAATGTCCATTAAGTCATATGAGTGGACAGTTAACGGTATCCAGATGTAATAATGGGCACAGAAAGGAAGGTATGATTAATGTTGTCAAATCTAGTTAACGCTTAATCAAGTAAATAATCAGAACCATACCTTCAAAAATATGCGATGAACGGTGACCTTGGAAGATAGTAAAGCGTGTGAAGTGCATCCATTTAAATTTAATCATTATTGCAGGCATGCTGTAATGACCTTTTCTGTTGGTGGACCAAAACCATTGTGTCAATCTTGTCGGAAACATAATGAATGCTGTGAAGTAAATCAGAATCGTCAGCATTAGGAATTGGGGCCAGATATGGAGGAGTCGTTAACCAAGGTTGCAAAGAGTTCTGCCAATAATGGAGGAGTCACAACCACAGACCATAGGGAAATCAAGCAGTTTGGCAGAGTCGCAGCCATGAATTATAGAAAAATCAGCCAGTTTTGGCGAAGTCGCAGTTGTCGGAAAGGGTAAACATAGTAAAAATGGAACAATGTCACAGCTGCCGGAAAAGGTAAAAATGGACAAAAGTGGAATGGTATCGCAGTTGCCGGAATCAGAAAAAGGCATTAAGTTACGTTGTTGCAGCTACGCGGAACAAGGTAAAGGACGAGAGTTTACGGTGTTGCAACTGTAGAAAAATGGAAAAATAGGCAACGTTTTGACGGTGTTGTGGCTACGTGGAACGGGATAAAGGGCGGGATTTTATGGTGTTGCAACTGCAGAAAAACGAAAAAATAGGCAACGTTTTATAGTGTTGCAGCTGCATAGAACGGGGTAAAGGGCAGGAGTTTATGTTGTTGTAACTGCAGAAAAATGGAAAAATAGACGACGTTTTACGGTGTTGCAGCTACATGGAATGGGGTAAAGGGAGGTATTTTACAGTGTTGCAGCTGCAGAAAAACAGAAAAATAGGCAAAGTTGCAACAAACTTGTTCAAGGAATTTTCTTCTGATGCAGGAAGTTATAGAAGGACGACCCTGGTCGATAGGCCCGATAATGACAACTGCTCCTTAAGCGCCTCCCTACACATTTTATTTAAAAAAAAATGGATCAAGTGCAAAAGAAAAAGATAAAAATAATAGTAAAAATATCAATTTATTTATGTACAAAAATTTTATGTAAGATTTACAACGATTATCTAAGGATTGACAGGGGCAGAGAAATATTCTTGCCCTTATTCTAACTGGTATTCTGAATCAGCTGCAATCTGTGAAGTGAATGCGTCTTTTGAAATGGGCTTATGGTACAGTCATAGCCTGTGACCATTATCAAATAATGGTGCATGATTCTCATCAATGGTTACCAGGTGGACTATACCATTATCAAATACTCTATCTACCAAGTATGGGCCCAACCATCTTGTGCGTAACTTACTCTTGAAGTCCCTTTTGAATCTTGAATCGTATAATAATTCCTAGTCTCCTTCGCATACGACTCTCTTTTTGATGAATCATTCGTGCCAATTGGATCTTTTTTGCTGGATTTATACTGTCTGATCTACAATAGCTAAACGGTTCTCATCAAGTTCATTCAATTGATTCAATATTCTCTTCTAGGCTTCGGTCACATCTAAGTTTACCTCAGTAGTTGTCTTCAAAGTCTTGATTTCAAATTCAATGGGGAAGACAGCACTTTTCCCATACATCAAGTCATAAGGAGAGAAACTTGTAGTATTGCGCCAAGTAGTATGGTATGCCCACAATGCTTCTGGAAGTCTATTAGCCCAATCTCTACGATGGATCTTGACCGTTTTGGTAAGGATGGCTTCAATAAATTTGTTAGTGCTTTCTACCTGGCCATTGGCTTGGGGATGGTTTGGTGAATCTATCGGGTGCTGAATATGGTACTTCCGTAGCAGAGCTTCAAATTGATGTGACATAAACTGAGGTCCTCCATCTATAACCACTTCCTTGGGTACTCCAAAATGGGTAAAGATTTCACCATACAGGAAATCGATCACAGCCTAGTCATTGGATTTCACCAAAGCCACAGCTTCTACTCATTTCGTCATGTAGTCGGTACAAACCAAGATGTAGGATTTCTTCCTGGAATGAGGGCTGATAGGACCAACAAAATCTAAGGCCCATATGTCAAAAGGTTCAACCACCAGTTGTGGTTGAAGAGGCATTTGATCCAATCTATTAGGTTGGCCCATCCTCTGGCAGCTATCACAACACTGGACATATATTTTTGCATCCCTGAAAAGGGTCGACCAATAGTAGCCCATTCTCAGTGCTTTGTGTCCTGTCCTCCTGTCTACAAAATGTCCCCCATAAGGCTCGTCCTGGTAGGACTTAAAAATATGGAATATTTCATCTTCTCTTACACATATTCTGATCTCAAGATCAAGGCCTGTGTAGAAGAGATGACCATCTATCCAACAATACCTCGCACTTTGTCAAATAATTTTCCTCTTTTCTCTTTTTGACAAATGTGCCGGAAGCTTCCCCGTAGCCAAGTAGTTAGCGACATCTACATACCAAGGGGAGTGAGCTGAAACTGCAAATAAGTGTTCATATGGAAAAGAGTCCTCAACAGGAAAATTATCATCACTGTTAGTAAAACGAGATATGAAATCAGCAACAACATTTTCTTTCCCAGGTCTGTCTATAATGGTGATATCAAATTCTTGTAATAATAGCAGCCATCTAGTTACCCGAGCATATGTAACATGTTCATTCATTAGATATTTGATGGCCGAGTGGTCAGTGTGCACAAAGGTAGGATATCCAGTGATATAATGTCTGAATTTGTTAATGGAGTAAACAATGGCTAAAAACTCCTTCTCAGTAACAGTATAATTAAGTTCAGGAGGGGCTAGGTTTTTGCTAATATAATAAATTGCATAAGGTGCTTGACCATCCTGCTGTCCTAAAACTGCTCCAATGTCGGTATCAGAGGCATCTGAAGAAATGTGAAAAGGCAGGGCCCAATTGGGCCCTCTTAGGATGGGAGCTATGGATAGATTCTCCTTAAGTTTAACAAACACTGTCTGGCATGCCTCATTCCAAGTAAATTGCACATCCTTCATTAACAATGAAAACAAAGGAGAGGCAAGTTTGGAAAAGTTTTCTATAAATCTTCTGTAATATCCAGCATGCCCTAAGAAACTTCGCACTTCTTTCTGAGTTCCAAGAGTAGGTATATTGGTCTACCTAGATTCCATTAGCAAAGATGAAATGGCCTAGCACTACCCCTTCACTCATCATCATATGGAATTTTGCAGTGCTAAAAGATAGTTGGGTCTGTTCGTAGCGAGTTAAAACCTTTTCCAAATTTTTCAATGCTTCTTCAAAGTCTTTGCCATGAGTAAAATCATCCATGAAAATTTCCATGCTATCATTAACTAATTCTGAAAATATGCCAATCACAGCTCTTAGAAATGTGGCTGGTGCATTGCATAAACCAAAGGGAAGCACTCTGTATGCAAAATTTCCCCAGGGACAGGTGAAGGTATTTTTATCCTAGTCTTTAGGAGCAATTTGGATTTGATTGTACTCGCTAAACCCATCCAGGAAGGAGAAAAAATTATTCCTAGATAAGGTGTCAAGTACTTGATTGATGAAAGGAAGGGGAAAGTGATCTTTATGTGTTGCCTTGTTCAGCTCTCTATAGTCCACATAGACTCTCCATTTACCATTCTTCTTGGGTACTATCATGAGTGGAGACACCCACTCGCTGTCTGAAATGGGATATATAAATCATGCTTCCAATATTTTTTGAATTTCTTCCTTCACTATGTCCCTAAGATTGGGATTCATTCTTTGTTGAGGCTGGGACACAGGTCGGGAGTCACTTTTGATATAAATGTGATGGGTGCACAGATTAGAAGGGATGCCCCTCATGTCTGTGTACTCCCAGGAAAATGCCCCCTTGTGTTCTTTTAAGAGAGTGATTAGGCGTTCCTATTCATCTGGGGTAAGACTGGGATTGATATTCAGGGTTTTTCCAGACTCTACCTCGACAGGAACACTTTTCAAATTTTTCAACACTAGAACTATGTGAGTATCACTGACTAATGTCTCCTTTGTGAGATTTTCTTGTTCGTCTTCACCTAGAGTAGCATCCAGGATCTAATAAATTTTCTTATTGACAGAAGTGGGTTCACTAATGAAATTAGTAATGGCATCATCTTCAGTTTCATCTTTAAAAGTCAAGGCCTTCCCTATCATTAATAATGGTTGAACGCCCTCTTCTTCCTCTGGCTCCATCCATAACAGAGTTTCAACTTCTAAGCTCGGCCGAGCTGGAGGATAGAGAGTGAGGTTCTTTATCTCGGTTCCATCTGATATGGTCCTAGACCCAGACCGACAGTTGATGCAAGCATCAGCTGTAGCTGACCAGGGCCTTCCCAGGATCAATGGGTGTCCTCCTAGCTGCAACTTACGTTGTAAAACCAAGAAGTCAGCAAGATACTCCCAAGAATCAACTGAGATAACGAGATCATCCAAGATTCCTTCAAGTTTAATAGTCGATCTATATGCCAGTTCTAAAACAGTAGGAGTTGGCCTGAGATTAGTGAGCCCAAGTTTCCTTACAGTTTCAATGTTCATGAAGTTAATTGTTGCACCTAAGTATACTAGTACGTTGGGTATTTGTGTGCTCCTAATCTGCACAGTGACAGTGGGATTCCCAGGATCATCGTATTTGGCCAAGAGGGTTTTCCCCATTATTAATTTAGATAATTTCCCTATGACATGAACAGTGGGAGGATCCCTGGGTTTTATTCCTGGTTTCCTTGTACACATATCCCGAATGGTTCTGGCATATATAGGTACATCTTGAAGGGCCTAAAGGAGTGGAATTTTAACATAAAGATTTTGTAACTCTCCTAAGAGGTTAAATTGAGTTTGTCCCACTACCTTCGGTAATAATAATCTTTTAGGGTATGGTGGTTCCCTAATTAATTGTGTAGGTTGTGTGTCGATAAATTTGTATTTTTGTGTTTCAGTCGGCATATTAGTAGGATGTTCAACGTCTTCAATAATGGGGGTCTTTGTATTGGATAAATACTATGGGTTCATCCTTCCTTCACGCACAGAGGATGGAACATCCTCAATGATCAAAGGCTCCACTATCCTCCCTGATCGTAAGAGGATGTCGTTGTAGGGTACAGGAGTAATGGAGTAAGTAGACATGTTGGTAGTCTCAAACTGATGGACTACTTTATTATTTGGGTTGGGGTTAGGTTGAGCAGGAAGCTATGGTCGTATCGGCATATTGGGGACGACATTATTCTGGAGTTGCAGCTGCAACTACTGATAAGGCTGAGGATATTGTTGAGGAGGGTATGGTTGATGAGGAAACATTTTATGTGGAAGCTGTTGAGGAGGTTGGTTATGGGGAAACTAGTTCTCTGGATGGAAGTTCCTCTATCCAGGAGACCAAGAATTTTGTTGGTTTGGTGGCTATGTCCAGGGATTCCAGGAGTTAAAATTTTGCATTGGAGGTTGAGAGGGGTACCGTTGAGGGTTAGAATGTGTATTCATGTGTTTCATATTATTCCAATTATTCATGTTATTCGAAAATGGAAAAAAGTCTGGATTCATACCTTGATTTCGAGGCTGCCAGGGATTTTTCTGTGCAATAAAGTAAGTTGGTTCCACATCTGGAGTTGATGCCTACAGAACTGCCTTCACTTGAGGTAGTGAAGGGCATACTTTTGTGTCATGGTTCAGCTCGCACAGCTGACACACTTCTACCTTGTCGAGCGGGCACTCCTTCAGAGGGTGGTTCTTCCTACATTTAGGGTAGAATACACCAAGTGTGAGATCCTCTACTGCTTGTTTCTGCTTTTCCCTCATGACATCTATTTCCGAGGAGATGGAGCTCATCATTTCTGTCTTGAAATTTTCAAGGAGATTTCCTATTTCTGCCTGGGTGGCTCCTCCATTAGATGACTTTTGTGTTATGTCGAATACATCACATTCTAATTTTTCCTGTTTGTCCCATTTGTTGTTCCTGGAAGATCCCCTGGAATATATTTTGCATAGTTCAATGATATTTTCAAAGGACTCCTTGGAGATATCCCCCTTTCCTAACAGGTTTAACATGTCTAGGAAATATTCCCTAATCCCACAAAGTAGGATTATTTTGAGCACATCTAACCCCATATTAGTATGTCCAGCTCTCTGCACATTATATAAAATCCTTTCAACAAAATCTTCCAGACTTTCATCGTCCCTCTGTACCATTTCAAATAGTTCTTCTCTCTTTTCCTTGGTATTTCAATACTCCCGATATTTCTCCAGGAACACCTATTTCATCCATTCCCAGGTAGCGACAGTTCCCCCTCCCAGGCTCATACACCAACGTAATGCATTGTCCTCCAGAATGGCAAGAAAATGTTTCATCTTCTGTGCATTGGTGGTGTAGTCATAGCTGTGACAGAGGATGTCAAATTCAAAAATAATTTCGTTCGGATCCTCTGTCACTTTTCCATAAAAGCAAGGCAACACCGATGGCAATATATTTTTCATGGGGGCTATCCCTTCTGGCTGTTGAATTGGGAACCGAAGTGTAGAAACCGTCCCTTCAGGCAGGGAGTTACCCTCATGATGATGATTTTCTCCCATTTCTTCTCCATGATCTTCGGGATCACGTCTATTTCTCATATATTCCTATGTTTTATCCTCTTCGTCCTTCCACTGATCGTTAAATTTTTATGGAGCTCTGTCCACTCCTCTTCAGTCACAACCTTCCCGCTAATGTGATAGATCAAATCTCGATCAACTAATCTCGTTGTAATAAATTTGTCTTCCTCCACAGGGATATCCGAGGGTGTTGCAGCTCCTCGTGTGTTCTCCATTGTAGAGATTGACGCTGCCACTCCAGGGGTACCTGGGCTTCTTCTAATAGGTGTTTCCTAATAGCGAGCCCCAATAGAAGAATTGGTCCTATCAACCAGGTCATTAATGAATGTTCTTCTTCCCAATGCTATATTTCACCCACGGCCTCGACCACCTGCAATGTTAGTGTTCTATGGGGTTCTGGGATTTATAATATGGTCACGTTGTACCCTTCTTGTATTCATGCAACCCAAAACATGCAAACTTAAAAACTGAAGAAGAATGAATAAATATAATTACTGGATGTAACTACGACGGTGTCTAATAATTATCCTCCCCGGCAACGGCGCCAAAATGTTGGGAACCCTATATGCAAGTTAATTAAAGCCAACATACAGAGTGTTCAATATAAATTGTCAACCCAAGGAAGTCTCTTATTTCAAGGATAATGTGCACTGTATATGCTTTAAACACTAAGTAGCTGATGTTGTAAATGAATGACCCTACTTTTATTTTCAGCCGAACTCATCCCATAATCTACTTAATATAGTTTACCTTCTTAAGAATGCAATCACAAGTACCTTCTTACGATCTTTAATCTAGAATTAAAAGATTCAGGAAATAACATCTAGATTACTTTTGCAGAAAGTTAAATCCTTAATTACCAAACCATCTAAAGATCCATCTCAACTATCTTAATTCAGCTTATTCTAGAAATTCAAAGTACAGGAATTAAATTCTGCAATTATAAATATGAAGAAACAAACTGCAAAGATCTAAAGAAAACAACGATTGAAAGAAATAGGGATGAATAGGGCTATCACAGCTATCACACAGTTGCATAAAAGAAAGTTAACCTATATAGTCGACTGGCACACCACACCATTGTAGTTTACAAAGGATGCCATTACTGATTATTCAAATGACACACAGCGAATCGATGACTATTGCAGATTACTGTAAATAAAGGAAATTATCACAAAATCCAACCACAAAACAGAATAAATAAAATACCAAATTAACTCAGAAATTCATGTGGGAAGGCAGGCCCATCCTTCACACAGAGATGCTGGAAGTAACACACGTTAGAACGCCGAGATCTGAAGAATCAAACTCCTTCTATTAAAATGGTGGATGAGCACACAACCTCAGTCATAGCTGATACAATAATTTGATTAATTTTCAACCCTTGGCTCGGAATAGTTCCCAGTATTTATACAATTATAATCATAACATCTTCCCGCTATTATAGGGCAGCCATGAATATCTCTGATCTTTAGGCTACCCTAATTACAATAAGTTGTTACAGTCATCACAAGATGAAAGCAAAAAATATAGGAAGGTTGTTACTCGAGCCAGAAATAATGATCGTGATCAATTGAGAAGATACTCCATGGATTGCATCTATTTTTTAGCAAAGGCGCACTATTTCCTCTTAATCTGTTGCAGCTACCTTTGTACAGCTCGCATGGAATAGTATCCTTGGACCGCATTATTTGGGAAATGATGGAATGGATGACGATCATCTCATCAATGAATGTTCATCTCTCACTTGACATGTTCGGCCCGCTACACCTGTATCCTTTACATCTTGAATTATCTTTATAAAACCACCATATGTTAGCTTAATTTAAGATGTAAATCCCTAATTACAACAATCCTAAGCATTAATAAAATAAGGCAATGATTAACCATACATGTATGAATTAAGGGACCGAGTGAAGGAAAAGCATCTGTTTAGCGTACATAATAGAGTAGGATGAGGCAAAAAGAGGTAGGTAAAGGTGGTCAAAAAGGGGTCATTTATGGGCCCAACAAACACTTCTTGAGTTTGTGCCCAGTGACATTACTGGTCCCTTTCCTTGCCTATCTATGAATAAATAAATATACGTACTAACCAGGCCTAGAAATTCAAATCTATTATGCCTATCAAATGGAAATTTAATGACGGTCTTGGATTTTTCAAGCCTTTCACATTACGTTTACTTTAAATTCATGACTGTCAACTAAATTAATTGGGTAAGAAGTAAGTGCTACTATATACTTTGGTATTTTAAAGCTATCAAGTATCCAGCAAGTTATTAAAAGAGCTAGCAAAGTTTCCATCAAGTTATTAAAGGCCTACCCATTGTCTATAAGAGAGAAACCACGACAAAATTCATGGAAAAAATCATATCCCCGACCAATAACTCGTCGGCAGAATCATAGCCCCTGGGACAAGAATCAAACCAACAGCCTTAATAATAATCCTGTGGATTGTAGTGCTCACAATGAGAAAAAAATGGCATGCTACAAGTAGCCTGCAATTAAAAAATGGCATTCTAGGTGTTTTTACCCCTTTCCCTGGTTAATAAATTTAAAATAAATCATTGTAAAATCAAATTTAAACTGCAAACCCCAACCCATGTGTTTTTACCCCTTTCCCTAGATAATAAATTTAAAATAAATCAGTGTAGAATCGAATCTAAAGTGCAAACCCCAACCCAACCCAGATTCTTAGTGTTTTTTATTTTCCCTTTCCATGATTAGTAAAATTAACAAAACAAAACATAAGCACAAAATCAAATTGAAAAATTGCAAACCCCAATCCAGCTCAGATTTTACACCATGAAAATATGCAAAATGTTCAAAATTGAAGCAAAAGCAAAGTGAGAAACAGCACGCACTTGGTTAGCCAAGCTGACCACCATATAAGGATCATAGATATTCATAAAATATGAAGCAACTAGATCGGTTCCATTATTATGGCCACTTTCAGGAGCCCTATATACTATTCCATTTCTGTACACGGAAATAGAAGAACAATGTTCATATACATAAATACTTTCATCCTTAGACAGCATCATACATAAAGAAAACATAAACTCAGAGAAATGTTAACCTGAACAAGAACGTTGTAACTTGAGATCTATGGTTCGAATGAAGAGAACCACACAATATACAAGTTTTCTTTTATAAACCCACTGTATCTGAACGAACACCACACCAGAGTAAAGTAAACCTCGTTGATATCGATAAACGTGTAGATATAAATGAATCCTTCTAGAGAAAGTTCATGGAGATGTGGCGTCAATCTTAGTGGATGGGATTGGGTCACTCCAATGTAATGCATAACCAGCAAAGGCTACAATTGAGAGCCCGCATCTAGAACCATTATTAATATTTATGACGGGAGATATAAACTAGTAAACGTCAAATCTACAATTTGAATTTTTATATGCCCGTCATCTATAATGTTTTAATTTTTTAAAGAGCTATCAAATACGTCTAAACAGTGAAAAAACATTCTACAGGCCATCAATTTCCAGGCCTGGTACTAACCTTCATTGATTACATCTCTGTATACACAGGGGTCTACTTCTTAAAACACAAAGCTGATGTGTTTGCTTGTCTTCGAGATTTTAAATCTCTTGCAGAGAAACAATCTGGTAAGGGGATCAATATCCTTCATCGTCTGCAATTGTCTATAGAAAATAGTAGCACATTAATAAATTCATTACCAGGATGAGAAGCATGATCTTCATTTGGTTGGTCATTTACATCCTTGACATGAATGGGATCATTACTTTCCTGCACAAAAAGGAATAAATAATTTATGTTAATTTATTTATAAGGAACAAATTGCATGAGCATTAATAAATTATCATTAAAATATATAGTTTTCACATACCTGGGCACCAGATGGATCAGTAGAATATCGTGCAGTATGTCCAGACAAGCTTCTCCGGTGTTCAACAACGACGTTAAATCCCTGTTCAAAGCCAAGCTTCATATAATCCGTACTGGGCAATTCTTTGAACCGGTCGGCCTTCATATTTGCATGATGTCATTAATTTTACATTTTTTGTCAGAACAAAACAAAAATAATTATATGTATGATATTTGGATGCGGATTCGGGTTTTGCGATACTTACATATTGGGCCGCCAAGTTGGAGTAACCACCAGGACCAAGCTTGTGTTGGCCAATTTTTTCACTTCTTGCCTTTGTGGCCTTAGATGTGTCCAAGATCCTAATTAAGTTTTTAAATACATTAGTTGATGTACCAAAATTGATATAAAAACTAGCAATAATAAGGCTTACCGCTACATTTTGGAATGTATTGCATACCTCTTTGTTCCACTTGGTGGTATCTTTCCTGATTTTCTCAGGCCCTTCTCTTTTCCATCTTCCACCAAGGATTTACACTCCATATATGGAATCATTGGAGGGCACTCATACCTAGGGTTCTTTTCTAGGTGAACCCTATACTGGTCTCGGACAATCTTCAGATGTTTTCCATCCTTCTGTAGGACCTTCGATGTATCGAATGTATCTTTTCCGAACAGACTAACCAAGGGATTAGTCAGATCATCCTTTAAAGATTTTGGTTGCTTGTTCCACATTGTGTGGATGGTGGGCCCGAAGATCTCCAAGGCCAAACCATTCATATGTCTATAAAATATATCATTTCCTGCAAAACATTAATGCCATCATTAGTCAACATTAAAAAATATTATTGGTATATTAGACACAAATTATAAAAACTAAATTGAACAATCTATAATGACCTGGAATCCTCTCTATCTTTATTGGAACCAGTTCTTCATTCATCAAAAATGTACACACTATTGAACTAGTGCTAGTCACACAAGAAGGTCCAATAAATGCTTCCACATCTCTATCTAACCCTGCATCCACCCCTTCTTCTGCAGCATCTATTGTGGGTGGGGCAACATCGGTTGCAGCCTCTGCTGCCCTCGAGGGTGTCACAAAGTGTGTTTATGACTATTCAGTGGACTATATGGGAGAATTATGTGGTGTACATGGAGTGGTTTGGTCACTGGGACCAACATTTAATTGACCACCACTGATAATCTCCATAGCGCGTTGTAATTTCAAACCATTGTATTATAAGTTCAATAGCATATAAAATCAAATATTATAAAGTTTTAATAAATGAATTTACATTATTATTCAATAACTTACATCCACTTGTTTACGTTGCTGTAACAACAATTGAATCTTTTGTTTGAGCCCTTTTGTTAGTGGAACTACCAATGTCAGATGAATTAGTTCCTCATTTTGTTTTTCCCTTGTCTTTTGTATCACCCTCAATGGGTCTACAGACTCTCTAATTTCACTATCTCTCATCAACCGAGAGACCTCATTTTGTAAAGAGTTTTGAGACGTTGTTTCATAAACGAAATCCCCTGTCTGCAATTGAAATATATAAAAAATTTCTTAGTCTTTGAAGCAATAGTGTGTGCAAATAACTATATTAGGGATTACATCTAGGATTACCTGACGCCTAGATGAGGGTGTGGTCTGATCAACAGATGGGGGCTTACCTCAATCAGCCACATGCAAAAAAAGTAGAGAACGTTATCACAATGAACGCAATATGTAAAAGCTAACAAATACAAACATTTAGGTTTACTGGTTGCCTCGAGGCTCCAGTCGTCTGATCAACAGCTGGGGACTTTCCATGGTCAATCAGAAAAAAAAGGTAGACAACATTACCATCATGAACGCAAACATAAAAACAAAAGAATACATAACAAAATAAACATTATGCGTCACAATATACATGTTTATGGTTTTAAAGTATTTGAAATGGACAATTACATTCATGTTCGGTTTTTGCCATGATGCTGCAGTCGGTTGATCAATAGCGGGTCAGCTTCCCTGATCAACACTCTGCATGGAAAATCGATAATATTATATAAACGAACCTAATATACTAATGAAAATACATAACAACGTATGTTTGTCCATCCTAAATTTAATATTACATTGGCAATATCGATGTATACCTGCTGCCTTGACTCAGGTCAACAAACATCTACGGAGATGGAGGTGCCCCTGAGAGAACCCTGCATCAAAAACATACTAAAAGTTACATAAGGAAACATGAAAAGTAGAAAATTTCAATTATATGCTAACGAAAAGTCCTATAGATGTTAATATAATTAATAAAAGGGTGGTTAAATTGTTTCTTGTACTACAACCATACTAACATTGTTTCTATCTACACGATTCAAATTGTAATCAATAAGCAGTTCTTTGCCAGCAACTATTGATTTAATTGCACAAACAAAGACAGTTTCCTTCATGCAACTCGAATATGCAGTTGGGTTGCTTTAGTGTAGACCCTGGTTGTGTACTGTTTATAAACCCCACAATATTACCAATTATTTTTGGCCTTTCGTCCATGTACAACGTTGCTCCTTTATTTTGAGCTTTGTCTTTCAGTTGTATATAATTCACTGACAACCCATATCTACGCATACTTCGTGTATATTGGACCAGGCGCATCCAATCACTGTAGTTGTAACAGGGTCCAACATACTCCATCAATTATGTACATCTACCGTATCCAACCTTTATGTCGTCCATGCAAAACAACCCCAATCCATGCAATGACGACGGTACAATTCTATATATCCTCTCATTCACACAAAAATCGGTGTTTACTTGAGGAAGATCACTAGGCACCAATTGTTTCACTAGGTGTTGGTACCTTAAGGGCACGTCGATGTCTCCCACTGTCTCATCATCATAAGAACATGACCCCCCTCCTTGGAGAAAAAAATTCATGCATTTGTTGAATTTTCTTCTGATCTTCTGACATCTAGTTGATCTAGCCCTTGTAGACCTACTGGATGTCTCACTTTCCTCTATCCTTCCCAAACTCCCTTCGCTAGAGGAAAATAGGTCTGGAAAATACCTGTTTGTTTCTACCTGCACCATGGCCGAACAAAAATTTGGCATAAGCATAGAAAAAAAGCTTGGAAAGACTTATAAGCAAAAAAACTTGGAAAGACTTGTAAGAAAAAAACTTGTTAAAGAAAAAGCTTGTCAAGAATGATTTTGGTTAATAGGTGTGGGAATTTGGTAGCCCTAAAAATTCTAATGTATGCCCCTCTTTTAGTTACATACAAGTCTCCATTCTCACTTATTTCTTGCATTGCCTTTTCCTAACATGAATTGGGTAGGATTCATAAGCTTCATATGTATGCTTGTGGCCATTGTACTTTGGCCTTTAAACGTTGTCAAGCTTGAGATGATCTGTTATGCATATGCATCAAATATAACACTGCAATTTATGCCAATATATGTCTATACAGGGCCTGGAGGTTCTCCTTTAATGGACTATCTCCTTCGAAGAACATATCTTTGCATTCATCTACATTTTCTTCAGATAGAAGTGATACGGAGTTGGTATGTTGGTCACTTCCATCAAAAAGAATCTTTGACATGAGTTCCTTTTTCAAGGAATCTTGATTAATCTCATCTTCCAAACTTCTAGCTGGTCACTTTTCCACTCTACATTGTCCCGATTATTCATTTTCCTGGCCACTCCTCTCTCCTTACTCTACACTCGTTGTTGTTGCAACCCTTAATTTTGATGGTTGTAAGTGGTTTTTAGTTTTCCCATGAATGATGTTGTGATGTTGTAGATGATTATCCATTTTACCTAATATGTTTTATGATCTTTTCCATCTTTGCTAGGGTGCACATACTTGTTGTTTATGGCTTCTTTTGCTTGAAAGTTGAAGGGCCTAAAAGTGCCCATATCTCATCTAGGACCCTTTAAGAGTCATAATAACAACTATTGTTATAGTATTTTATTCTCCAAATGATACACGAAAACCATACTTATCGGTTAATATTTGTGTAGGGATGTTTTCTGATCTCTCCCATAATTTATGATACTAATGGGATTGTGACTATCAAGTCAATGCCTTATTTGCATAGTGGCAATCCTACAACAGTACACTAGAAATTCTAAAAATTTCTAATGTATTCCGTAAAAATTCTTATGTACGTCCCTATTTTAGTTACATACAATTCTCCATTCTCACTTATTGCTTGCATTGCCTTTTCCTAACATGAATTGGGTAGGCTCACAAAATATCATCTTATACATGGGCACTATGATATGCTCACAAATATTTATATAATATTATAAATGTGTGTTCCTAAACCATTTGGCAATATACATGGATGGGCACTATGCTTGGTCACCAATGCTTTTATGTCTCTGGAAATATGTTTGAAACATACATCACATATAGCAAGTATGATGACATGTATAATGTTGGAGCGATTATGGTGGTTGTGTATTTGGATGTGTAGGTGTTCTTATTACTGGCCTACCCCCTTTTCAACAATAATAGTTGAATATTTAATCAAGTGTGTTTCTATATACAATATAGAAACATATATAAAACATATAGAATAATCCTTGATTGATAAAAAGATTACAATGAGCCTCATGACTTAGACTCAAACTCGGCCGAGTCAGCCGAGTTGACCCCCAACCAAGCTAACTCAGCCTTTGAAATGATTCGAGTGAGAAGTTTGGTACCGAACCAAGCAAGTTAGGGTATGACTGACTAGATCGGTAACAAAATGGTCAATTTGTCCCAATCCGTACTAAATTGACAAAGTGAATGTGGGAATGCATAGGTCGCACACATGACACTTAAATTCAAAAAAAAAATTAACCTAGAAATATAAACATCAAGACTCTAAACCTACTTCATTTTTGAGTCAATTAGCTTTGTAGGATTCCTATACATCATAACACTATTTGGAGTAAAACACAACTTGCTTTGTAGGCCCTAGATGCCACCCATGTGCAAAATAGTCAATCTATAAAGCAGCCCCCAAATACAAAAATGTTCTTCACAAAATAGGGCATGAACCATGTGAACAACCTTCCAAGTGGACCAGCTCAATGAGTAACCTCCAAGCATGTAATATCTCTCATGAAATGGTGTATAAAAGAGTGTAAGAATGCTTCAAATGATGACTTTCTCCTTTGGTAGGGCTGAACACTACCCTTATGCATGTGTCTCCAAGGGTGAATGTTCCTCAAATAATGAGAGAAGTCCTTCCTATAACAATAAACCGGTACACCAAGGTGAATTGGCCCTCTTTATGTTAAATTTTCATATGCTAATCTAGATCATTAGTATTTCATTTCGAATTCATAACAAAAGCATATAAACGGGATCACTGAAAGATAGACAAGCACAACCATACAAAAGGAACACAAAGATTTATCCTGGGAAAACCCTAAAGGGAAAAACCCAGCAAAAGCTTCCTTAATATAGATGCCCCAAAAAGATAAAAGGTAAAACCAACAAGGAGATCAAAGCTTGATCCTCCTCCTTCTCCAGCTACTCTTCTCTTCTCCACTAATGTGCTACACAAGTGAGAGTGTGTGTTCAAATGAGGAGAGCTACACCTCTATTTATATTCATCCTTTCACTTCAATTAACTCATCCGACATGTAGGCTCAAGTTAATTATGTAGGCTCGAGTTACACATGTAGGCTCAAGTAACCACACTGGGGTGCTAATGACCCACCTTTACAATTAGAGTGGACAACCTCATGACTCTTATTAGTTCTTCCGATTATAAGCATCGGGGTACAAGATAATACAAGTGGTTCTCCCGGTAGGACCATCAGGGACCACAAAAGATACATATAGAATATTCTTCGAAGTTACAATATTTCAACACTCCTCCTTAATGAGAAGGGTATTCTACAACAACATCAACAACAACAATAGTAGGAGAGAGATAGAGGACATCACCAACATCATCAGGGTAATACATCTATAAATCATTGGAATCTTTTCAACATTATGTAGTCTTCATATTCAATCTTCAATCTTCATCATCATTAATACTTTGACTGCTTCGATCAAGAACATCTTCAGCACTTTGAACTTTCGATCAGCAACATCATCTTCAGCACTTTGACCTTTTAATCAGCAACATCATATTCAGCACTTTGACCTTTCGATCAGCAACATCATCTTCAGCACTTTGACCTTTCAATCAGCAACATCATCTTTAGCACTTTGACCTTTCGATCGGCAACATCATCTTCAACACTTTGTCCTTTCGATCGGCAACATCATCTTTAGCGCTTTGACCTTTCTATCAGCAACATCATCTTCAGCACTTTGACCTTTCAATCAGCAACATCATCTTCAGCACTTTGGCCTTTCAATCAGCAACAACATCATCATCATACTCTGATCTTTTGATCAAAAACATCATCATGAAAATATCATCAACACCAAAACATCATTATCATCAAAACATCAACATCATCAAAACATCAACATCATCATCATCAAAACATCAACATCATCCTTCCTTTCGAAATTACGGGATCAACATGTATGTGGTACTCAGACGATCCTTCCTGTCGAAATTACGGGATTTAGGTCTTTACGGAGTTACTAACGATCCTTCCTTTCAGAATTACGGGATCAACACATCTGTGGAGCTCAGATGATCCTTCCTTTTGGAATTACAGGATCAAGTCTTTATGGAGCTATTAACGATTCTTCCTTTTGGAATTACGAGATTTAGGTCTTTACGGAGTTGCTAACGATCCTTCCTTTCGGAATTACGGGATCAACACATTTGTGGAACTCAGACAATCCTTCCTATTGGAATTATGGGATCAACACATCTATGGAACTCAGACAATCCTTCCTGTTGGAATTATGGGATCAAGTCTTTACGGAGCTACCAATGATCCTTCCTTTCGGAATTACGGGATTTAGGTCTTTACAAAGTTACTAACGATCCTTCCTTTCGGAATTACGGGATTTAGGTCTTTACGGAGTTACTAACAATCCTTCCTTTCAGAATTACGGGATCAACACATTTGTGGAACTCAGACAATCCTTCCTATTGGAATTACGGGATCAACACATCTATGGAACTCAGACAATCCTTCCTATTGGAATTATGGGATCAATTCAATGATCCTTCCTTTCGAAATTACGGGATTTAGGTCTTTACAAAGTTACTAATGATCCTTCATTTTGAAATTATGGGATCAACACATATGTGGAACTCAGACAATCCTTCCTCTAGGAATTACGGGATCAACACACGTTCTCGAGTACCGAAGTCACCGTATCCGTTTTGAACCGAAGTTTAAGGATGATACAATCCTACCAGATTCACGGGAACCGAGATCTCTGGATACATTTTGAACCGAGGTTTAGGGATGATGCAATCCTACCACTTTCACGGGGGCCAAGACCTCCAGATACATTTTGAATCGAGGTTCAGGGATGATGCAATCCACCACTTTCACAGGGGCCGAGACCTCTGGATACATTTTGAACCGAGTTTCAGGGATGATGCAATCCACCACTTTCACGAGGGCCGAGACCTTCGGATACATTTTGAACCGAAGTTCAGGGATGATGCAATCCTACCACATTCACGGGGGCCGAGACCTCCGGATACATTTTGAACCGAAGTTCAAAGATGATGCAATCCCACCACATTCACGAAGACCGAAGTCACCGGATCTATTTTGGACAGATGTCCCAGGATGATACAATCCCTCTTCATTCTCAAGGACCAAGGTCAACGGATCACTTTTGGATAGATGTCTCGGGATGATACAATCCATCTTCATTCTCGAGGACCGAGGTCACCGGATCACTTTTGGACAGATGTCCCAGGACGATGCAATCCCTCTTCATTCTCGAGGACTGAGGTCACCGGATCACTTTATGGCAGATGCCCAGGGATGATACAATCCCACTGCAACATCACTACTCCCCCTTTCGAGGAAGGTTCTTCCGAACCTCACCAAGCTTGTCTCGAAAGTGTTCGAACTTTACTCAAGACAGAGGCTTCGTTAGCACATCAACAACCAAACCATCATCATCTACATCTTCAGTATGTGAATACTGAACTATCACCATCTGTATCTCCAGTATATGAATACTGAAAGCATCATCATCTCTATATTCAGTATAGAAATACAGAATCACCATCATCTACATCTACAGTATGTAAATACTGAAACATCATCTATATCTTCAGTATGGGAATACTTAAACATCATCATCTGCATCTTATATCGTATGTAGAAATAACGGATTTATATGTGTTACGACGAAACACAGGGTTCTGTGTCATCACAACTCTGGTTATCACATAGAATCATTGTAGTATCCATCTTCAGTTCAAAGAGACCTGATATCAGCTTCTGAAGCCATATGGCTTCACAACTTAGCAGAGCAATCTGCTATGTATCTTGCTTTAGCCATGCTACGAGAAACATTGGATTGTTTCCTACTAAACCATGAACTCATAGAAAACCCCAAAAGCATCTACCTAATGTTCTTTTCCTGTCTGAGATACTTCCATCCCAATCTGCATCTGTGTAGCCATGCAATCTATACTCATGGCTATCATCATAATATAAACCAAAGTCTATAGTCCCTTCCAGATATCTCATCACATGTTTTGCAATTACTAGGTGAACCCGTCTTGGTTGAACAAGATATTGACTTAAGGTGTTCACAACAAAACAAATGTCTGGTCTGGTATTTGTTAAGTACATCAATGACCCAATGATCTGTCTATAATGATTCATATCCACTAACTCTGATGAGTCATCAGCTAACAGCTTCAGGTTGGAGTCCATGGGTGTGTCCATGACTTTGCATTCCAACATATTGAATCTCTTTAATATCTCTACCGCATACTTTCCCCAGTTGATAAATATTTCTTCTGAACTTTTCCATACTTCCAGACCTAGGAAATAATGCATTAACCCAAGGTCTTTCATCTCAAATTATTCTGCTAGTTTCTTCTTGCTTTCCATGACCTGTTTCTCATTTCTTGTCAAGGATAATTCATCCACATATAATAACAGGATGACAAGTTCATCTTCTACAACCTTGAGATAAAGGTTGGGATCAGCTTTACTCTTGGTAAATCCCATGCTTGACAAGAAACTATCTATTATTCCATACCAAGCTCTGGGAGCTTGCTTCAGGCCATAGAGGGCCTTCTTCAACTTGCATACGTGATTCCATCTGGCTTCAACTTCAAATCCTCATGACTATTCTATGTAAAACTCTTTCTCAATCATACCATTAAGGAAGGCTTGTCTTTACTTCACCATGGAAGAAACTACCATGATAGTTCTGAAGGAAGTGTACCTTGTTCCTGGAGTAAGTGTCTCTTCAGAATTAATTCCCTCTTTCTGAAAGAAACCTCTGGCCACAAATCTTGCTTTATACTTCTCGATACTTCCGTCTGCTGCATGCTCTATTTTGTATATCCATTTGGAGGATACAATACTCTTTTCTTCTGGTTTGGGAACTATATCCCATACATCATTCTAGTATTCTTTCATCATAATATCTTCCATGATTTTGTCTTGTTATATCATCAACATATCCTAGTCTTCTGCATTCAACTTTGAAGGTTGGAACCCACTTTACTCTTGGTAAAGTCTCGATCCATCAAGAAGCTGCCCATCATGTCGTACCGTGTCGAACTCAAATATCTTCTATAGTCACTCCCCATGAAGTGGAGTATTATATTCCTTCTTCATTCTGTACAGGTGGTTCTATGCTTGATATATACTGGTCAATAGAGTATGTCATGTCATAGTCTATTCTTTCTGAGGCAAATCACGAACCTTTCTTTGTACACTTGTTCTTGTAGATCCATATGGAGGATACTATCATATCGTATACATCATTCCCCATGATCAACTGTTATTCTTTGATCATAGTTTCTTTCATAGCATTCTTTTCTTCATCTTGAGTTATCTCTCATACCCATGGTGGTCTTCATTCTTTGAGGTGGATCTACCGCTCTCTGAATCTCTTTCTTCCGTCATGGTGTCTCTGACCCTGGGAGCTTCAGATTCATGTTTATTGAATTGTCATCACTTATTCTTCGGAACAGGTCTCGTCCTTCTTTTCTTGTAGGAGGTTGTACAGGACCTTTCCTACAATTCAAATGCACCAGTTGCATGGTTAGAACTATTTCATAAAACATATGCATAACGACAAATTCTTATGCATCATGCAACTATTTAGCCAATACAACATTCATCCATATCTCACATAAACTTTCTAGATCCCTTCCATCTCTACCATGACATCATTGAGATTGTGCACTAATCCAATATGTCAGCAAAGAGGTTTGATAAGTAGCACTGGAGAGTTGTATAGCGCCATGAGCTACTTACCCATCACATGCATATTAGTAGTATTAATGTAAACAATATATCATGCATAACACATCAACTGAATACAATCAAATGTATAACAAAACAATATCATGAAATGGCAATTGAATACTTATATTTTATTTGTTTCATGGGTAAACTCCATCTTGATCATTCTGCTTTATCATCTTCTTCATTCATGAAATCATCATTTATTATCCAAATGATAAGATGAATAAGAGGTTCTTCAAGAATTCAGTTTTTCATATTCCTCATCGCTTGAGGGATCTTCTTTGAATTGTGAGAGCTTGATCTTCAATTGCTCCCATCTTCTTCTTCTCTTCTTATGAGTCGAGCTGAAAGTAATCACTTACTTCTGGTATACATTCTTCACATGAATGAATCCCATGATCCTGGGAGGCCATTCAAGGTGGCTATCACCACTTCTGCATACTTCTTCTTCTACCACTTCAAGTTGTTCTGCATTCTGGATCTTCACATTCTTCAATTGTTTTCTCAAATCCATCTTCTGAATTATGTTCTTATCTTCAAATAGCTTGATCAAGGAATCAAACATATTCGGTGTCTTTAGGGAAGACACTTGTGGTACAAGTTGATCCGTGATTGAATCAACAATGATCTTCTTGGCCTTGATCGAGTTCTTCTTGTGTAAGGCTTTGAGGCTCATCTCCCTCTAGAACTGGAACCTCTCTACTCATGTAGGTGTCCAATTCATTTTCTTCAGAGAGATCAAATACTTCCATGCTTGAAAGTTTTCAGCTTCACCAAGCTTATCATCAAGCTGATGTGATAGATCACTTTGAAATGAGAACCTCAAATGCAAATAGCAAAATATTAGATCCTACCGATTTGAGGTGTCCGTCCTACTTCTGGAGATGGGTGATCTAGGGTTTGTCAGAGAAACCCTAATTTTAAAAACATGGAATATTTTAGATCTGATTGAATAGAAATATATATCTCTTTAAATGGAGCTTTCCAATGTACTCCTTTTCTGAAAACAGTGGAGGGAAGCTCCCGGAACAGGAAGCCCTAGTATTCCAATTTCTTTTGCATAAATGCTTGTTACTGTTTCTGTGATATCTCCGAAAGTACTACTCCTCTATGTCTGAAATTTCTCACTAAGGTAACCTCGCATGTACTTGATCCAAAACCATAGGTTTCATCAGAATTGTCTTCACCAATTTGGATTTATGATCATTTTCCCAAGGTTACCTGTTACAGGACTGTTCAGAACAGTGAAGTTGTACGAAATACCACGTGTCACTGGTTTATCTTCAGGTTCTGAAATTAGGACCACTGAAATTACAGTCCGTGCTATTTTTTTGACATCTTCAGGAATTCCATTTGGACCTCTGTAGCCCACACTACAGCAATTATCCCTAGGTGTCATGTTTAGGGATGAATTCTGGGAGAGGCTGGAACCCTAACTTGGAGGGATAATATCTTCCAAAATATAGCGAATCTGAGGCTGAATTTTGGAAATAGTGTAAATCAGGATTTTATATTCAGCCTCTGCAATGTTCAACTCTTGAGCCTTCGCCAATATTAGGATATAGCGAATGTACCAAAACTTAGTAGTTTTAGTATTTAGGGTTTTTCCAGATCGGGGTCAAACTAAGGTTTGACTTTCTGAGAGTTTCACCCAACCAAATTTATTGATCCAAGTCTATAAAATTCGATTTTGATGAGGAGAGAAATCCTATGCTGGGATCACTCAAAAATTCTTCTTCTGCAAGAAGCCCTAATTTCCTGCACCGAAAACTGAAAATGCTCGGAATCGAATTCCGCTTCGACAGAAAGATGTGCCCTTCAATGGAGAGTCATCCTAGCCTTCTTTTGATGATCGATTGTGGAGAGAGAACCAAAAAGTAAGAAGCCTTAGATTTTGTAGCTGCACAATTCCTTCTTTCAGGGTAGCTCTGATCCCATGTTAAATTTTCATATGCTAAGCTAGATCATTAGTATTTCATTTCGAATTCATAACAAAAGCATATAAACGGGATCACTGAAAGATAGACAAGCACAACCATACAAAAGGAACACAAATATTTATCCTGGGAAAACCCTAAAGGGAAAAACCCAGCAAAAGCTTCCTCAATATAGATGCCCCAAAAAGATAAAAGGTAAAACCAACAAGGAGATCAAAGCTTGATCCTCCTCCTTCTCCAGCTACTCTTCTCTTCTCCACTAATGTGCTACACAAGTGAGAGTGTGTGTTCAAATGAGGAGAGCTACACCTCTATTTATATTCATCCATTCACTTCAATTAACTCATCTGACATGTAGGCTCGAGTTAATCATGTAGGCTCGAGTTACACATGTAGGTTCAAGTAACCACACTGGGGTGCTAATGACCCACCTTTACAATTAGAGTGGACAACCTCATGACTCTTATTAGTTCTTCTGATTAGAAGCATCGGGGTACAAGATAATAGAAGTGGTTCTCCCAGTAGGACCATCGGGGACCACAAAATATACATATAGAATATTCTTCGAAGTTACAATATTTCAACACTTTAGAGCTTCCAGAACAAACTTGGTATTTTCAATGTCACACTAGGAGCAATGTTGGGTAGTCCTATGGGCATAAACAACTCTAGAATCAAGTATGAGCATCAAAGGGACAAATATGAGCACTTTGGGAGCATTCTAAAGGTCACAACAAACAGTAAAGCATCTCAAATAAGCTATAATTAGGCCAACTTTCAGATCTAGGCTCATTGCAGCAATAAAAGATGATGAGCAATGGCAATAGGAGGCGCTCTTTGCAATTTTGGCTATGAAAATGAGAAATCTATGGGTGAAAGCAACCCTAAAATCTCATTTGTACGCCTTATAGCAGCATCCACATGAATTTTGGGCATAAACAAACCTGTTTGACAGTAAAAAAAGGGTATGAAGCAACCCTATTTCAGCATCTTGGGCACCCTTGTGCACTTATCCATCACCAAATAGGTGTACCTCTAAATCTGGGCCAAATTGGAGGGTTAAAAGGCAGTTCTGGGCATGAATAGCCCTATGAAAAGTGATGAACAACACAAAAAACAGGCTTTGAGAAATTTTTTGAATTTGAGGGTTGAAATGACATTAACAAACAATTCTGGGCATAGATATGGACATAAAGAGCAGGCCTGGGCACTCCAACAGCCTCAAACCTTCATTCTAGGAATAAATAAGGGTTGTTCCAACCTCCTAAACAACAATTTATAGCAGTATCATGAATTTTGGGTGCTTTTCTCCACGAAAGGGGGTAAACAAACCTAAAATAAAAACCAATACCATTTAATTTCAAACCCTATAAACCAAGTTGGATTGTGCTTTAGGTGATTCTCGGCAGTCTCTTGAAGGAGATCAATAGCAAATAACAGTCTTTGGTGGCTTTCCTTGGAATCGTAGGTCACAAAACAACCCTAAAAATCTTTGGACATGTGTACAAGAGAAGTAACAACCCCAGTTGGCCCTAAAATACCAAGTTTGTTCTGCATTAAGGGCCCCTGTCAGTGCAATGATTCTTCCCAATGTTTGACAGTTGCCCTGTGATTGCCATCTATAAACCACTATTGTGGTTTCATCATTGCTTCCATTCAAGAACAAAAAAGTAGACATGAATTCTCTCCCTACATTAATTCCATGTCCACATAATGACTAGCTTTGTTACTTCCTAACTTTTCAGTATTTCTTTTGACAACAAAAGTGAAACATGAAACAATATCCTTACTTTCAGCATCTTACACAGCTGATGGCTTTGATCGAACTGTATAAGTACTTTGTTCCCAAAGTAAATATTTTGAGACCTATGAATGAAGGGGAGAGAGATGAATGGTTGAAGGACTCCAATGGAGGATGAATTGATGCCCTGTTCTGCCTACCCAAAGGTCCTTTCATAATGAATATTATCCCTAGCTTATCATTGATTTGCAGTCTTCTATTGTTCACCCATACTGCTCTATGAAACAAATTTTTATGTTGATCTAGTATGTATATTCATGATGATGCTTGTTTTTCCATATTAATTTTCAACCCTAAGGGAATGCTAACTTGTTTTCCCATACTAATTTTCAACCCTAAGGAAACCCTAAGGAAATCCCATAGTAGAAAGAACCAAAAAAGACTATACCCCACAAATCAAAAGGCTCTGAAATTAACCATAGCATGCCTTCCTCAATGATTTGAGGAAACAAAGGGGATGGAAAAAGGGCAAGGAAACATCAAATATCACTCACACAAGGGAATAATTCTAAAGCTAACCAACTGTCTAAACCACAAAGGTCATCTTATCGTGTTAATTGTGAGAGGGACAAAAAAAAATTAGACACAGTGAAAATTGACATAAAATGTTCAAATAAAAAATCGAGGACATCAAAATACCTAGTACTTGCTTCAAGACCCAAAGCATAAACCATAAGATTCATGATTATCCATTAATGGCCAAGTATTACCTAACCCAGTTTCTAGTCAACTAAGTACCTCATGGTCGAATCATGATATTGCAATAGTCTGCATACATCCTTCACTTGAATGATGTTAGGATTGCCAAGAACTAACATCATTCAAGTGAAGGATGTATGCAGACTACTGCAGACATTATATCTC
>LPNX010279941.1:0-15000 GCA_001517045.1 Pseudotsuga menziesii
ATATAAAGGCTAATTGGATGGATCGTTGGTATATGGTCTTCGATGAAGACCCCCATGGGAATAGGGACATCCCATTTTATTTCCTTAGGAAGTTGTATGGAGAATTCATCCTAGGAAACATGTTAACTACTTCGATCTCTTAGGCAACCAGGGTGTTGGTCATGGGATGCCCCAAGATAGGGAAGGAGCCAGGACAGATCCCAACCGTGTGCCACACACACCAAAACCCCCTCGGGTATACCCTCCTGTAGGTCCTATCATTGAGTATACACAGGAGGCATTACTTGACATGGCAGAGACATTACTTGAGCATGGGACTGATGTCCAACGCAATGTAGACCAAGGGGATGGCACTTCTACGGTGGGCCCATCTACAGATCACAGAGGAGATGCAGAGTCTTCAGAGCATCGTGTTACTCCACACCCTTGCACATCGTGTGGAGGCATATGCTATGGCCCTGCTTCCGACTTCCGAGATGATGGATTACTTCGCTTTGTAAGTAAAACTCATTATTTTAATATTATATTTTGTTTCATGTCAAAATATTCAATTGTTTCGCACTTTATTTCTATTTAATTATCTAACAATATTTGTGAACAAATATATAGCTGGTGTTCCATGGCACACCACAGTCGCATAGTCCATCGATCAATGTTGAGAACATTGATGCGGCTGTCAATATTACCTATGGGTTTGGTTCTTCACCAATAGGGGTAAGAACTATACTTGTTAATTTGTCAACTTTATCTATATATATTTATAACTTATAGATTGTAATGTATTCAATATGTATCCTAATTTTGATACTTGACATGTTTTGTGCAGGTTGCCTAGGAAGAGTATATTGTCTCACAGCCTATTCCCTCTCATGCAGAGGTAGATTCGCAGACACAGGTATTATTTGAATTTTATATCATTATTAGCATTTAGCCTAATCAAATGTTATAAAATGGAAAGGTTGAAATAGACTAGCAAAAACTCTTTATTTGTTGAAAACTATGTTAAACAGAAAATATCATTGCGACATGAAAACAAAGTGTTGCACACCATTAAAGGGGTTTAAGCTACACAACGTTTAGTTGGCTATATTCAGCCCTTGACAATCATTACAAAGTCTCGAGTGCATGATAAATTAATTGTCATGCATAAATATCTCAATCCCATTCATGCAAGATTCCTAATGTAACTTAAATTTGTTAGTTTATATGTTGCTCATAGATCTTTCTCCATCACCTTAAGTTGTAGTGTGTTGAGCGGCTCCATTTAGCTATGATATACTATGTGTGCGAATATACAAGATATGAAGTATAGTTGGAGGTATTTTCTTAGTATTAAAAAGATTCCATGTAAACTGGAGTATGTCCTCATTGTACATGTTGTTAGAATTAGTTTCATGGTTAACTTGGACGCATTAGGGGAGAGGATCCATTGGTGGTGCATTTCTTTACAGTAGTAATGTAGCTTAATTTTCCATATTCCCAAGCTTGTATTTCCTCCAAATTCTTACCACATATACTTTGGTGTGTTATTTATCTACCATACTAGTTTTGAGCTGTGACGAATCCAAAATGATGCCATGCTAGCCACAAAGTTCCAAGTTGTCTAGTTCTAGTGTGTTTTAGTGTATTTTTTATTGGTAAAAATACTTGAAGATTGATGTGACTTAAAGAGGATGTGGCTTAAAATGATATTTCAAATTTTCAATATCCATATTATTTCAAAATGTAGAAGAAGTTTTTTTGAAAATTAATTTTAAAGACGTGAAAATATTGACAATTACTTTGTACATAAAGTACTTTTATAAACCACTTATGGTAACTAGTTTTTTCAAGATTGAGTTCAACCAACACAATGACTATCTCCACTACTAATCACCCCATATGCATTATTGGTCGCCTTGTTTCGTCACTGGCTCCTCTCCACTAGGTATTTGGAAGGAGTAAAACAAAAATATTAAACTTGAAATGCTAATAAATTTATACGTACCACTAATCCACTCTACATGTATGTTAGGATTGCAATTCGCATAGTTAAATGATGGGACACTATTGGCTTGTAGTTTGTGTAGTTTGGGAGGTATATTTTGGGCATGTGATTCTTGATTCCATTTGTGCAAATAAATCAACAGGTGTACTAATGTGACCACCAGAAACTTCAAAATAGACATAATAATGCTTGAAATTGGGGTTCGTTTGATACTACACTCTTTAATTGACCATTTCCACATTGTACAATATTATATAGTTCTTCCAAAACCATCGATACCTCTTGATCCATCCTCTCTTTGGCTTCCCAACAATCACTAACTTCAAAAATTTCTCCTTAAATTTTCCTACCCACAATCATTATTCTCAATATGGATTTCTATATCCAACTCAAGAGTCAATACCCATAGGTATTCACAAAAAATGATACTGCTAATCTAAGTCTTGGAATAAAAAGGTGAACTCCCTATACCAACATGTGTTCCATCTCAAATACTTCGACGTATATAAATGCATCAATGTGCCTATATAATACCTCGAACACAACATCCACTCAAAATCTAGTTACATAATGATCCCAAGATCATCTCAAATACCTCTAGGAAGACATGTACATTAGTTCCTTCTAATCTCTTAGAACATGTCAAATACCCACAACATACAAGTGCATAGACATTTCTGTCATTACAAATAATTATGGGTATGCAAATGCATTGCCATGCCTATAGTCCCCCTCATATCATCTCTAATATTGGTATCCAAAAAAATGCACCAATGTGCATGTAATCTTTCTAATCATCGGAAATATGTACATGCATACAAATGATGTGTTTGTCATTAGGTTAAAATTATTTCATTGGAATAACAAAAAGCAGAGTATTTTGTTTATTTTATGCAAATAGGTCAAATGGAGGAGGGAAGGGGAGGCCCAACAAAAAAGCATTTATTATATGTCTCTGATTCACTATTTGATATGAAATTGACATATATATATGCTACTTTATATGCAGGCCCCTAGTGAGGCACCAGTGCGTGAAGAGCACCAAACCGATGGCCCACCATTGACGAGCCAGCAGGTATGTTTATGTAGATCACTTTATTTGTACGTTTGTGTACATATCTTGATCAAGTAACATTCAATATGTATCCTAATTTTGACATGTAACATGTTTTATGTAGGTTGCCCATGATGAGTATATTGTCTCGCAGCCTATTCCCTCTCATGCAGAGGTAGATTCACAAACACAGGTATTATTTGAAATATGCTTTTAATTATATATATGCTTTTAATTATGTTTCACTTTGTTTGGAAAAATCATTTTGTAACTTACATATCGCTTTGACATATGTTACTTTATGTAGGAACCTGTTGTGACAGTGGTGCTTGAAGAGCACCAAACCGAGGTTGTTGTCAACCCACCTCTCCCCCCCAAACAGGCATGTCTGTTTTGCTTTCTTTGGTAGTTCATCATTTTCCTTCCAGTTAGTATATATGTATCTGATTCACTATTTTATATGAAATTGAAATATATATATGCTACTTTATATGCAGGCCCCTAGTGAGGCACCGGTGCATAAGAGCACCAAACCGATGGCCCACCGTTGACGAGCCAGCAGGTATGTTTATGTAGATCGATTTATTTGTACGTTTGTGTACATATCTTGATCAAGTAACATTCAATATGTATCCTAATTTTGACATGTAACATGTTTTATGCAGGTTGCCCATGATGAGTATATTGTCTCGCAGCCTATTCCCTCTCATGCAGAGGTAGATTCGCAGACACATGTATTATTTGAAATATGATTTTAATTATATATATTCTTTTAATTATGTTTCGCTTTGTTTGGAAAAATCATTTTGTAACATACATATCGCTTTGACATATATGTTACTTTATGTAGGAACCTGTTGTGACAGTGGTGCTTGAAGAGCACCAAACCGAGGTTGTTGTCAACCCACCTCTTCCCCCCAAATAGGTATGTATGTTTCGCTTTCTTTGGTAGTTCATCATTTTCCTTCCACGTAGTATATATGTCTCTGATTCACTATTTTATATGAAATTGACATATATATGCTACTTTATATGCAGGCCCCTAGTGAGGCACCGGTGCGTGAAGAGCACCAAACCGGTGGCCCACCGTTGACGAGCCAGCAGGTATGTTTATGTAGATCGCTTTCTTTGTACGTTTGTGTACATACATATCTTTCTTTGATTTGGTGCTTGAAGAAACCCAAATTGGTGACCCTCTCCCCCCCAAGGTACATGTATATTTGTTGACATTGGCATATATATATATATATATATATGCATCTTGATAGTGAGCAAGTGGTGCAAGAAGAGCACCCAATCAGGGTCGTTGTCAGTGAGGCACCAGAACCCCCGATTACTTAATCGCGTACAATAAGTAGAAATGTTATTTTGGTTTCAAGGAATTTGAACAAATGTATATAGAATTTTTAAAGGTTGGTAAATTGACTTACAAATGTTGGTTTTTCTGCAGTCTCCATTGATGAGACCTATCCCTCTTATTTAGTGATGGGGATCACCAGTGAGCATTCGCAAAAGAAAGCTCAACTTCTCTGAAGACTCTGGCAGTGGCAGCAAAACAGGGGATAACTAGAAAAAATGTATAGGGGGCATGTACATAGATTTATCTTTTTGTTCATATGTGTACACACAGATGTACTTTTTGATCCACTATTTTGTATTATGGCCATGTGGCATGGCAATTTTTGTACAACATTATTGCTATATACATATATATAATATAAAACAAGGCTCAAATTTATGTACATGTATATATGGTTGACTTGATCTTGGAACATGATATCATGGTTGACTTGGTCTTGGAACATGATATGTGTGGATGACCAATGTGATATATAATGATATGTGTGGTTCGTGCATGTGTGCTAACTTAAATCAATTTCCAATTTACTTAAAGGAAGAATTTAAACGACTTGAATCAAATTTTTAACATCATACAATTCTAACATGTACAATAACATATATACCCTAATTTACACACAGTAACACACACTAACATACTAGATACAATTCTAACATGTACACACAATAACATACTCTACATTACCCTACGACAAGTTAACATCATACCATAAAGCACATCTCATGACTTACCCTACATTACCCTACCTTGTTCCGTCTCATAAAGCACATGTCTCATGACTTGCATGATTATGCACCAAACCCTAGTTGGACATCTCATACCTTGTCTCAAGACCCTAATTCCAGAGCATGCAACTTGGTGACTCATCAACTCACCAAATTTTTAACATCATACAATTCTTACACATGTACAATAACATATATACCCTAATTTACACACAGTAACACACACTAACATACTATATACAATTCTAACATGTACACACAATAACATACTCTACATTACCCTACGACAAGTCAACATCACACCATAAAGCACATCTCATGACTTACCCTACATTACCCTACCTTGTTCCGTCTCATAAAGCACATGTATCATGACTTGCATGATTACACACCAAACCCTAGTTGGACATCTCATACCTTGTCTCAAGACCCTAATTCGAGACCATGCAACTTGGTGACTCATCAACTCATCAACTTTTTAACATCATACAATTATAACATGTACAATAACATATATACCCTAATTTACACACTGTAACACACACTAACATACTAGATACAATTCTGACATGTACACACAATTTAACATACTCTACATTACCCTACGACAAGTTAACATCATACCATAACTTGCACATCTCATGACTTACCCTACATTACCCTACCTTGTTCCGTCTCATAAAGCACATCTCATGACTTGCATGATTATGCACCAAACCCTAGTTGGACATCTCATACCTTGTCTCAAGACCCTAATTCCAGGGCATGCAACTTGGTGACTCATCAACTCATCAACTTTTTAACATCATACAATTCTAACATGTACAATAACATATATACCCTAATTTACATGTACAGTAACACACACTAACATACTAGATACAATTCTGACATGTACACACAATTTAACATACTCTACATTACCCTACAACAAGTTAACATCATACCATAAAACACATCTCATGACTTACCCTACATTACCCTACCTTGTTCCGTCTCATAAAGCACATCTCATGACTTGCATGATTACGCACCAAACCCTAGTTGGACATCTCATACCTTGTCTCAAGACCCTAATTCCAGAGCATGCAACTTGGCGACTCATCAACTCATCAACTTTTTAACATCATACAATTCTAACATGTACAATAACATATATATACCCTAATTTATATGTATAGTAACACACACTAACATACTAGATACAATTCTGACATGTACACACAATTTAACATACTCTACATTACCCTACGACAAGTTAACATCATACCATAAAGCACATCTCATGACTTACCCTACATTACCCTACCTTGTTCAGTCTCATAAAGCACATCTCATGACTTCCATGATTACGCACCAAACCCTAGTTGGACATCTCATACCTTGTCTCAAGACCCTAATTCCAGAGCATGCAACATGGTGACTCATCAACTCATTAACTTTTTAACATCATACAATTCTAACACATGTACAATAACATATATATACCCTTGTTTACACACAATAACACACACTAACATACTAGATACAATTCTAACATGTACACACAATAACATACTCTACATTACCCTAAGACAAGTCAACGTCATACCATAAAGCACATCTCATGACTTACCCTATGACAAGTCAACATCTTGACCATAGTTGGAGCATGCCACAATAATGTTTAGTTCCCAATAATGTTATTGTGCATGTGCAAGTATTGGCATGATCTCATGTGTTTGTAGTTGACTCAAGCCTAACTTGCATGATTGCTCACCAAACCCTAGTTGGACATCTCATACCTTGTCTTGACCTTAGTTGGAGCATGCACAACTTGGTGACTCATGAAAAACTAGTCGGTGCATGTACAAGTATTGGTGATCTCATGTGTTTGTAGTTGACTCTCCTAACTTGCATGATTGCTCACCAAACCCTAGTTGGACATCTATGACCTTGTCTTGACCCTAGTTGGAGCATGCAAGTATTGGTGATCATGTGTTTGTAGTTCACTCTCATAACTTGCATGATTACACACCAAACCCTAGTTGGACATCTCATACCTTGTCTTGACCCTAATTGGAGCATGCCACAATAATTTGTTTAGTTCCCAATAATGTTGTTGTGCATGTGCAAGTATTGGCACGATCTCATGTGTTTGTAGTTGACTCGAGCCTAACTTGCATGATTGCTCACCAAACCGTAGTTGGACATCTCATACCTTGTCTTGACCTTAGTTGGAGCATGCACAACTTGGTGACTCATGAAACCCTAGTTGGTGCATGTGCAAGTATTGGTGATATCATGTGTTTGTAGTTGACTCTCCTAACTTGCATGATTGCTCACCAAACCCTAGTTGGACATCTATGACCTTGTCTTGACCCTAGTTGGAGCATGCAAGTATTGGTGATCATGTGTTTGTAGTTCACTCTCCTAACTTGCATGATTACGCACCAAACCCTAGTTGGACATCTCATACCTTGTCTTGACCCTAATTGGAGCATGCCGCAATAATGTTGTTGTGCATGTGCAAGAATTGGCACGATCTCATGTGTTTGTAGTTGACTCGAGCCTAACTTGCATGATTACTCACCAAACCATAGTTGGACATCTCATACCTTGTCTTGAACTTAGTTGGAGCATGCACAACTTGGTGACTCATGAAACCCTAGTTGGTGCATGTGCAAGTATTGGTGATCTCATGTGTTTGTAGTTGACTCTCCTAACTTGCATGAATGCTCACCAAACCCTAGTTGGACATCTATGACCTTGTATTGACCCTAGTTGGAGCATGCAAGTATCAGTGATCATGTGTTTGTAGTTCACTCTCCTAAATTGCATGATTACACACCAAACCCTAGTTGGACATCTCATACCTTGTCTTGACCCTAGTTGGAGCATGCCACAATAATGTTTAGTTCCCAATAATGTTGTTGTGCATGTGCAAGTATTGGCACGATCTCATGTGTTTGTAGTTGACTCGAGCCTAACTTGCATGATTGCTCACCAAACCCTACTTGGACATCTCATACCTTGTCTTGACCCTAGTTGAAGCATGCACAACTTGGTGACTCATGAAACCCTAGTTGGTGCATGTGCAAGTATTGGTGATCACATGTGTTTGTAGTTGACTCTCCTAACTTGCATGATTGCTCACCAAACCCTAGTTGGACATCTCTGACCTTGTCTTGACCCTAGTTGGAGCATGCAAGTATTGGTGATCATGTGTTTGTAGTTCACTCTCCTAACTTGCATGATTACGCACCAAACCCTAGTTGGACATCTCATACCTTGTCTTGACCCTAGTTGGAGCATGCCACAATAATGTTTAGTTCCCAATAATGTTGTTGTGCATGTGCAAGTATTAGCATGATCTCATGTGTTTGTAGTTGACTCGACCCTAACTTGCATGATTTCTCACCAAACCCTAGTTGGACATCTCATACCCTGTCTTGATCCTAGTTGGAGCATGCACAACTTGGTGACTCATGAAACCCTAGTTGGTGCATGTGCAAGTATTGGTGATCTCATGTGTTTGTAGTTGACTCTCCTAACTTGCATGATTGCTCACCAAACCCTAGTTGGACATCTATGACCTTGTCTTGACCCTAGTTGGAGCATGCAAGTATTGGTGATCATGTGTTTGTAGTTCACTCTCCTAACTTGCATGATTACGCACCAAACCCTCGTTGGACATCTCATACCTTGTATTGACCCTAATTGGAGCATGCCACAATAATTTGTTTAGTTCCCAATAATTTTGTTGTGCATGTGCAAGTATTGGCACAATCTCATGTGTTTGTAGTTGAATCGAGCCTAACTTGCATGATTGCTCACCAAATGCTAGTTGGACATCTCATACCTTGTCTTGACCCTAGTTGGAGCATGCACAACTTGGTGACTCATGAAACCCTAGTTGGCGCATGTGCAAGTATTGGTGATCTCATGTGTTTATAGTTGACTCTCCTAACTTGCATGATTGCTCACCAAACCCTAGTTCGACATCTATGACCTTGTCTTGACCCTAGTTGAAGCATGCAAGTATTGGTGATCATGTGTTTGTAGTTCAATCTCCTAACTTGCATGATTACGCACCAAACCCTAGTTGGACATCTCATACCTTGTCTTGACCCTAATTGGAGCATGCCACAATAATTTGTTTAGTTCCCAATAATGTTGTTGTGCATGTGCAAGTATTGGCACGATCTCATGTGTTTGTAGTTGACTCGAGCCTAACTTGCATGATTGCTCACCAAACCCTAGTTGGACATCTCATACCTTGTCTTGACCCTAGTTGGAGCATGCACAACTTGGTGACTCATGAAACCCTATTTGGTGCATGTGCAAGTATTGGTGATCTCATGTGTTTGTAGTTGACTCTCCTAACTTGCATGATTGCTCACCAAACCCTAGTTGGACATCTCTGACCTTGTCTTGACCGTAGTTGGAGCATGCAAGTATTGGTGATCATGCGTTTGTAGTTCACTCTCCTAACTTGCATGATTACGCACCAAACCCTAGTTGGACATCTCATACCTTTTCTTAACGCTAGTTGGAGCATGCCACAATAATGTTTAGTTCCCAATAATGTTGTTGTGCATGTGCAAGTATTGGCATGATCTCATGTGTTTGTAGTTGACTCGAGCCTAACTTGCATGATTGCTCACCAAACCCTAGTTGGACATCTCATACCTTGTCTTGACCCTAGTTGGAGCATGCACAACTTGGTGACTCATGAAACCCTAGTTGGTGCATGTGCAAGTATTGGTGATCTCATGTGTTTGTAGTTGACTCTCCTAACTTGCATGATTTCTCACCAAACCCTAGTTGGACATCTATGACCTTGTCTTGACCCTAGTTGGAGCATGCAAGTATCGGTGATCATGTGTTTGTAGTTCACTCTCCTAAATTGCATGATTACGCACCAAACCCTACTTGGACATCTCATACCTTGTCTTGACCCTATTTGGAGCATGCCACAATAATTTGTTTAGTTCCCAATAATGTTGTTGTGCATGTGAAAGTATTGGCACGATCTCATGTGTTTGTAGTTGACTCGAGCCTAACTTGCATGATTGCTCACCAAACCATAGTTGGACATCTCATACGTTGTCTTGACCCTAGTTGGAGCATGCACAACTTGGTGACTCATGAAACCCTAGTTGGTGCATGTGCAAGTATTGGTGATCTCATGTGTTTGTAGTTGACTCTCCTAACTTGCATGATTGCTCACCAAACCCTAGTTGGACATCTATGACCTTGTCTTGACCCTAGTTGGCGCATGCAAGTATTGGTGATCATGTGTTTGTAGTTCACTCTCCTAAATTGCATGATTACGCACCAAACCCTAGTTGGACATCTCATACCTTGTCTTGACCCTAGTTGGAGCATGCACAACTTGGTGACTCATGAAACCCTAGTTGGTGCATGTCCAAGTATTGGTGATCTCAAGTGTTTGTAGTTGACTCTCCTAAAATAAATGTACTAAAGAGTACCAGTATTTGCACTCCAATTAGGTCTTGTTTAACACCATGACAATTTATAGTGAGATCCTAGTGAACACAAACCTAGAGAGTTTTTACAACACCGTTGAAAGCACATTTTATCAAGAGCATTGAGGCCATGAATTATCCAAAGTTGTGTGTTCCAATGCCAGCTCCAACTTTATACTTACTAACATGCATATATATATCATTTACAAAAATAAGATGCCCTGTGATACTAAAATTCAGATCACTTTGATATGCACCATCAAGGAAACCCATGACTTTGATATGTAAGCTACCATGGGAAAATAATTCTAGATATACATGTGTGTTTAGTGTACTTTTTGAGACATGTGTGTTTAGTGTTTAGTTGGTGCATGCAAGTATCAAGGTGTTCATGTGTTTATAGATGCAAGTATTGGTGACTCTCCTAACTTGCATGATTACTCACCAAACCCTAGGTGGACATCTCAAGTATTGGTGATCACGTGTTTCTAGTTCACTCTCCTAACTTGCATAATTGCTCTCCAAACCCTAGTTGGACATAAAATAACTTGTCTTGAACCTAGTTGGAGCATGCAAGTATTGGTAACTCATGAAAGCCTAGTAGGTGCATTCAGGGTGATGGTGATCATGTGTTTCTAGTTGCCTCTCCTAATTAAATGTCTATATATATTAAACTAAAAACATCAAGAAATGTAAATTTCAACAACTCGAGAACTTGTTATTTTCCGAACTAAATTTGGTGGTGTCTAAAGACACCATTCTTGGCGCCTCCAATGTGCCGTAGATGGTGTTTGTATCCTAGGCACACCAAAGGCTAGACATTAGTAAAATCATAAGAAAGAAAAGAGAACCCAATGAAAATGTGCAAACATGGTTTAAATAACGCACTTGACAATGCACTCATACAAGTAGGCCATCCGGATCATCTCTGGTGCCGATAGTGTCCATCAATCTTTCGTGCTCTATATGAGGTAGCAAGTATCGTACATGTGACCTATTTTTGTGAGCAAGTGTGCGGAGCTTGATGTTTGTACCAACTACTAGGTTGGTGAAGTGGTATACAATAGCTCCTGGTCTATAATCCTGATATACATACCACCCTTCCTTTTCTGTTGTGCTGCAAGTGTCAAGTACTCCCCTTTTATAACCATTGAGTCGGTTGGGAATTCAATATTTTCATCATCTGTAACAAGTTCTAGAAGGGTTTGTTTCCCCTCTAAGCAATGTGCCAACCAATAGTCAGAACCCCATTCATTATTTTTTGGGGCAACCACTGCATATATCTGACCCGTGAAAAGAAATAGGTCGAGTTAACAATTTACATTTTGTAGATAAGGTCTTGCATATCTAATTTCTACATAAATTAAATTATACAAAGGTCGAGTAAAAAATTTACATAGGGGGTCATTTTCTTATTTAGGTACTACTCATGTACCTGCTTGTATGAGATCTGATATGTGATCATAGTCTCTAGAAATATGTGTCTGATCATCTTCCAAATGGTCTATTTCATTGCCCCCATTGAAATTGGTACCAAGTGTCACTCGTTCCCATGTATCAACGGTATCAGTATGCTCACAATCATTCCATTCACCGATGCTACAAGAACTGCAAAAGCAAGCCTTCAATCTTGTCCAAATTTGTAGAGCCGAGTTGTCTGAGCTTCTAATTGAATGAAACTGTTGAGTTCCATGCACTATGTTCACCCGAGGTGTTTGTGATCGGTCCACATTTGTAACCTCCCATAATATTCTTCACACTAAGTGTTTCTTTGTTGCTTGTTCTCCCATGACAGATGCACACCATTGGACTATAGATACTGCGTCTCGAAGGCGAGCACCTGTAAACTTCATCTCTTCCCTTCGAAGGGCAGTTTTAATGCATGCACCAGCACCATCTTGCTCTCCTTTTCCATGACCAGTTTCAAAGTAGTTCCATACATGTGGCACCTTGTATATTAGGTGCAACAAACACAACCATTCAAATACATGTGCATTCTTGAACTGTCCAACACAACCATCTGACCAAATGATATGATGATAAAATGGTATATCCATAGCTATCACGTGGTCATAGAATAATTTAAAGCAATGTTACACGTAATGGATGTCATGGGTCCGGTCGTCACTTATGTAGAAGTGACTTTCTTTAAGTATCACACGTTTCTCTTCACTGCTATCTTGCCCATGTCGATACGTGATATGCACCATTATGCTCACCTACTCTGAGTGATAGTATTGACTTTGAATTTCATTTTGTGGTTGTAGGGTGTAATTTTCAGCAAAGTCAACCACTGATAGTATTTTTCTGAGAGGGAATGTGTCCCGGCATATTCTGAATTGCTCATCTTGCCACTGTTCCATATCGACATGTTGAATGTACTGTTGGATCTTTCCATGAAACTTTGGAATAAAATCACATACTCGAACCTGGTACATGAATATTAATATGTCAATAAACCACATAAAAAAATGTGTGTGTACACGTGAATATTAATTTGTCAATATTCAAGAATTTACCTGTGAAGTCACCAATTTAATCTTCCTGCTTTCTTTCCCATCATTTAGCTGATATGTCTCATACTGATAGTTCTGCTTCTCAACAATTGCATTCCCGAATGCTTGATCTTCACTTTCATGGATGCAATCAGACCATAAGGATAGCCCACCACAATTGTTGCAAGAACCGTCTACACATTGTTTTAAGTAATGTGTCTGCCCATCTTGCCGCAGACACATGAGGCTATGGATGAAATCTCTGGATGAAATTGGCGGTACTGTACTTGAGCATTCCTGCACATGGTTAGGATGCAAAAAACAACGTATATGTGCAAATGTATGGTAATATAGGTCAAACTCTATGTGGTATCTACAACAACAAGTGTTCCGGATGGTATTGATTCTAACATACCAAGGCTTGCATTTTTCAAAAGATCTTTGCCTGAGCCTTAGCTCTACATGGGCAACTTTAAACATCTCGAACAGTTGAGTTTGTGTCATGTCAATATAATGCTTAACATGAGGTTCAGTGTGATGAGAACCCCTACAATGTTTTAACACATCCTTCGTGTTAGAAGAAGGCCTAGTGTTATCATGCCAAAACGTTTGCACTAGGCCCTTCACTACTTCGACTAAATTCATGTCTTTGCGGGGCAGTCTACTGCTAAATGCCCATAATGTTTCCATTTGTCCCTCTACATCAAGGTTGTCTCTTCTTACTGAATATTTTTTAAGAGTCTTTGGATGTAAAGGAACAATTTCTGATGTGCATTTAAGTAAACGACGTTGCCTTGTGGATCTACATACAATTGATTCAACCAATACACGATGAGCCACATTACAGTATTTTGAACGAGTTTTTTTACCAATCAATGTGAATGCAACAGCAAGAGATTTAACAATGTGATTACTTGATTCCATATTCTTCATTGTTGTTATGCCTAAATTTATTCTAACAGTTGCCATATTTCTAGATTTAAGCAAAGCTAAAAACAGTTGGCATTTACCGGCTTCGGATTTGTTATCAAAATATTGTTTCATTATTTGAGAAGAATCACGAAGGATAGTGCGTTTTGCCACCTTACCTTCCATGGAAGTCAATCCGCTCTCATCCACTTGTATTCATTTAGGAGTTCTCTTTCATTTTGATGCAAAATTTCTTGCCGTTTGAAATGCTGGAGTGACGTTTACATCCACTACCGGCTCACAACTTCGATTAGGAGATTGAACCACCGAACATGGTTGTTGTTGAGTCACATTTGCATTGGGAGTAATATAATTATTGAATTGTTCATAAGATTGACCGTATACTAATGGATGAATAATATCAACTTCCATATAACCAGCTTCTTTTAATGTTGCATTATCTTCCTTAGCCTCTAGGTCAGGTATCTCTTGAGGGGGAATGGGAACTATTTGCTCATCTAATGAATGCCAGCGATTTCTTGAATCTTCCCTTTTTTTTTGCTTTTTATTTTCTGCTTCTTCCGGTGTAAGCACCTTCCTTGCTAACTTTCTTCCTCTATTACGTACATTCCCCATTGAAATCCACCCAAGCCTGTACAAAACTATGCAATTATGTAAGTAATGATAAAAATTTGCATGTCCAACAATTGTCTGTGTGCGGGTTCAGATGAATTATGTCTTTTGATACGTTAAAGGTGGCCAACACAATGCCACCCTACATTTTCTATAAAACATAAATCACATTTCCGATATAATGCACCTGTGATATATCGCATATGCGATATTGAATTTTAGCTTTTTGATGGAGGGAAAGGGTTTTCCATATCGCATATGCGATATAGTTCTCAATGAAAATGTGTTAAATTTACGTTGTGATCTTTTTTTTTTTACCTTTTCCACCTCGGGATTCTTACCTTTTCCTCTAATTGTTGTATGCTT
>LPNX010279941.1:17500-19754 GCA_001517045.1 Pseudotsuga menziesii
GCTGTCGATGAAGATGATCTGACCATGATGATAATGATGACCATGATGATGATGATGATGATGATGATGATGACCATGATGATGATGATGAGGATGAGGGTGATGAACGATGATGATGATGAGGATGATGATTATGATGATGATGATGATGAGGATGCTGATGATGTTGAGGATGAGGCTGTCGATGAAGATGCTTTGACCATGATGATGATGATGATGAGGATGAGAGTGATGAATGATGATGATGATGATGAGGATGAGGGTGATGAACAATGACGATGAGGATCAAGGTTGATGATGATGAGGATGAGGGTGATGATGAAGATGATGTTGATGATGATGGTGATGATGAGAAGGATGATTAGTATGATGATGATGATGAGAAGGAGGGTGATGATGATGATGAGGAGGATGGTGATGATGACCATGATGAAGCTGATGAGGATGAGGGTGATGATGATGATGATGATGATGAGGATGAGGATTATGATGATGATGATGAGGATGATGATGATGATGATGATGATGAGGATGAGGATGAGGATGAGGATGAGGATGAGGGTGATGATGACCATGATGACGATGATGATGATGATGATGATGATGATGATGAGGGTGATGAACATGATGATGATGAGGATGAGGATGCTGATGATGTTGAGGATGACAATGATGATGTTGAGGATGACAATGATGATGATGATGAACATGATGATGATGACAATGATGATGATGATGATGATGAGGATGAGGGTGATGAACGATGATGATGAGGATGAGGGTGACGATGAAGATGATGATGAGGTTGATGGTGATGATGAGGAGGATGATGAATATGATGATGATGATGAGGATGAGGCCGTCGATGAAGATGATGATGATGATGGTGAGGATGAGGTTGATGAACAATGCTGATGAGGGTGATGATGAGGATGAGGATGAGGGTGACGATGAAGATGATGATGAGGATGATGGTGATGATGAGGAGGATGATGAGTATGATGATGATGATGAGGGTGATGATGAGGATGATGATGATGATGGTGATGAGGATGAGGGTGATGATGATGATGATGATGATGACCATGATGATCATGATTAGGATGAGGATGACGATGATGATGATGAGGATGAGGGTGATGGTGATGATGAGGTTGACGATGATGATGATGAGGATGAGGATGAGGATGATGATGATGATGACCATGATGAAGTTAATGAGGATGAGGGTGATACTAATGATGATGAGGAGGAGGATGAGGATGAGGGCATGATGACCTTTGATGATGATGATGATGACGATGATGACCATGATGATGCTGATGAGGATGAGGGTGATGATGATGATGATGAAAATGAGGATGAGGGTGATGATGATGATGAGGAGGAGGATGATGACTATATGATGATGATGATGAAGATGAGGATGAGGGTGATGATGATGATGATGAGGATGAGGGTGGTGATGATGATGAGGATGAGGGTGGTGAACAATGATGCGTTAGGACAAAAACAAATTAGTTTAAATTTACCTATATAGCACCATTAGAATTTACCTAGTTCAATTATGCTAGCAACATTAAAGAACTTCCATGAAGTAATCTATAGTGGGAACCCACCACCCATACAACTTTGAAGTAGCTAGTGACATTGTGAATCTAGAAGCCATACCACATAAATTAGCTCTGAATGTAATTCTATGTATCACATATGCGATATAACGCATGTGCGATATAACACACATGCGATATAGCTTATCCATATCGCATATGCGATATGGATAAGCTATATCGCATATGCATTATTTGAAAATTTAAATAATTGGCAGGATTAAGGTTTGGCATTAGGTTTGGAAGTAGCTTCAGAATGCCGAACCTATTGGCTAGGACAAATCAACCAGGGCTATTGCTTGTCTTTTAGAACTCTATCAATATGCTCAGATTAGATCCCGTGTTTTGATATGACATACACAATATTTTTTTATGAAAATGTACGATATTGTAGAGTACGAAATGACGATTCTGAATATATAATTTTTTCCTTCAAAACTATGTTTTATTTATTTATAATTATTTTTATAAATGACACACGTTAGTTTTCGAAAATACATACATCGATTGTTTGTTATATAACTTTTGATTTCCATCACCATTTTCCATAAAAACTATATGGTGCACTAGACGAGATCAAGCTCTGTGATCTTATATTAATAAATCAAGGATTTCATTAATTTTTTCCCCTAAAGTGTTGCACC
>LPNX010279951.1:2188-63606 GCA_001517045.1 Pseudotsuga menziesii
AAGAGTGGAAAAGAAGGGGATGTTTGTAAATGAGGTGGGCAAGATTTTTAAGTTTAATGTTTTTAAAATTTATTTTAATAGTTATATATTAAATTTATGGGTGAGTTGTTAAGTAGGTGTTATGCAAATTTAAACATTATATTATTTATTTATTTAGGTAGTGAATTGTATAACAATTGAGGAAGAATTTTATTATTTATTTAAGTTGTTAATGAGAAGGTTAAAGTTTAATTAGTTAATTTTTTTTAATAATTTATAGAATAGATTTTTTTTAAGTTTTGGATTTTATTATTACTTTTGGTTGGAATGTAGAATTTGTTTTTGGTAAAATTTAAATTTGGAGGTGTTTAAATTATGTTTTCAAATTTATAAATAAATTTATCATAATTATTTATCAAATTTATTAATAAAAACATAAATATATATTAATAACTAATATAGAGATTTAGGGGCGGCAAGAGGGGGAGGGGTGCTCTTTGATCCCGACGGAGAATTGAATCTCAGTTACGCCTGGAATTTGGGAACCGACGTTAATAATATGGCTGAAGCCCTTGCTTTTTGGCAAGGCTTAAGTCAGGCTATCCGTCTCGGCATTCAAGAATTAACGGTGGTTGGGGACTCTAGGATGATTCTTCAGCATCTCATCAGTCGGGAGTTGCCCTCTTCATTTCATCTTAGACAAGTGATTCGAAGAATTTTTATCATATTGCCGCTTTTCAACTCTATTGAATTCTTCCATGTCTTAAGAGAGTTCAATGAGCAAGCGGACAGTGCTACGAATGAGGCAATTTCCTTTGGTTTCGGGGTTCTTAGTATCAATGGGACCCAAAGTGTGGAACCTATTCCATAGGCAAGGGATGCTCATGGCAAAAGTGAGCAAGGTGGACTCGTGGATTAGGGGCCCTTGCCATTTGTCAATTGAGCTAGTTGGCTCGTGGCTTCTCCTCCCTTCGAAGTTAAGTGACACGAGCCGATCAGCCGCGCCCCCCTCTCTACATTATGTCCCTCATAAAGACGCCTGTGTTTCATGTCCTTGGCTGCATTTTCACCCGCCCCGACTCATGATGGGTAGTAATTATCAGCCCAGATGGAATATAGTTCATGCCTCCAGTTGTACTTCGTTGCAGGTCGGACCTTCCAGGGAGTTCCTCTCAAGCTCGTCGAATGATGGAAACGAATTATGGCGCATTCATTATTCTACATGGACCAGTTTGGCTCACCCCTATTCGGATAATGTTGAAATGCCTCTTAAGACAGATAAGATCTGTGGATTAGATGGCCTCCGGCGTGGTAATGATATTCAGAAGTGCTCTGGCTTTCAGGCATGTGCTCAAATTGATTCCTCGTTCAAGTTCCCATTTCAGTTCTTATGTCTTTGGCCAAGGCTGAATTATTTGTCATTCTGCTTCCCCCTGGGGGCTATAAATATCCTGGCTGAGGAAGCTTTTAGCAGTGGGCATGATTTCCGGTTTCAATTGTGTTTTGTTGATTGCTCTCGTCTCGCGGCTGGTCTGAACGTGAAGGTTCCCCTGGCTGGAAGGCGAGGCTTTCCCTATCTCGAGGTGGTGATTTTGGCAGTTTTCCTATCTGCGGTGGATGATATGGCAGAGACTTTAGGTTCCTTTTCCTCCTCTCCAGAACCGGTGGAGGAGTTAGCCACTGACGTTAAGGTTCTCAGGCATAGAGTACGCATGCAAGGTAGCTATCTGCATCAAATTGATGTTATGGGTGGGCGTCGTTTGGAGCAGCTCGAAGAGGATATTGGTCGCCTGCGCTCTAAATTTCAATAAGCTTTAAAGAAGTTGGAAGCTGAGGTGCAGCATTCTCTGGTTCATCTGGACAACATGATTCTTTGTTTGGAACAAAACTGGGCAAAAACAAAGGATTTCAGCAATTCAGGGCCCAAGCCTATCTCAGGAGCTGAAGTTATTCGGCGGTAGTGTGATTTTGTGTCAGTTTTTCTAGGTCTGTTTGTAGTCAAAAGCCTGATTTTGCTTATTTACAGGCATATGTAATTCGAATAGGTAGTTTGTTGTTCAGGTAGTCTGGATATTGGTCTTTCCTATTTGGGCGATGTACTTTCTGTTGGCTCTGCCAACCTTTTAATATATTCTCTAATCGTTTCTGTCAAAAAAAAATAATTAATATAGAGATTTAAATATTCTAAATATTTTAAAATAATAATTATAAGATAACTAACATTTAAGTTTTTAAAATAAAGTAAATATATTTTATTATTAATATAAAATATAAATAATTTTTTGAATTAAGTAATATTTATAAATACAATTACAAATATTTTAGTTTAGATAATTGTTTTATTAAACAAATATATAATTTGAAAAAAAAATACCTTAGAAAATTTACCATAATTAAAAATAATGTTAAATTAACCATTATATCAGTTAGTATTAGAACATAGACATAAAAATTAAATTAACTATTATATCAATTAATAGTAGAATAGAGGCATAAAAAAATATTTTTGAATGTGTTAATACGACATTTATTTTTTTATTATAAAATTTCAGATTTTTTAGTTTGGACGATATTGAGATTTTGGTCAAGAAATAAGTATTAATAAAAATAAAAGATATTCATTTTTTATGATTCACCTTAGTTTAAAATGTAATGTGTAAAGTGTTTTACTTAATTTAGGAATGACCATTTGTGTGAACAAAGAATTTACATTTTAATAATAAAAACACAACTTCCATAGTAGAATGTAATGTTTTATATGAAGTTGAAATTTGTATTTTATATAAAATAAGGGATTTATTTATTTATTTAGGACGATATTGAGTTGGTGGTTAAGATTTTAATAGAAAAGATTTTTTTAATAACATTAAAAGGATATCCAACATTAATTAATAGTAGAATGGAGACACACTAAAGTAATATGTTTTATATAATATAACATTATTTTATTTTATATAAAATAAAAGATTTTTATTTTTGGAGGATATTGTGTTGGTGGTTAAGATTTTAGTAGAAAGAACCTTTTTAATAACATTTTTAATAACATTACGAGAATATTCATATTAATTAAAAAAATGAAATTTTTATTTTTATCTTTTATATTTATAATATATTATTTAAATACAATGTTTTTATACTTTATATTGAAAGCTTGATTGTTTTTATTTTATATAATTATTTAAAAAAAACACTAATTTGAGTTTGGAAGCAATTATTTAAAAGGTATTAATAACTTCATTATTCTTACATTTATTGGAGAAGAATGAAGACTAAATATTAAATAAACTATACTAATAAAAATATAATGTATAATGTTTTAATTGGGGGCTAGTTATTTTCACTATTGAATGATTTGATGCCATTAAGATATTCTAATATCTTAGTAGTTTTTAGTCTTGTCACATTGATCTTATCTTAATCGGTTGTTCATGTCATGGCTCTTAACCATAAGACGAGGGGCCTTATGTCCTTTTCTCCCCCAAGAAATGCTATCATGTTTTATGAACGAATAATGATGTGAGCAACTATGGTATCTAAGTAAAATCCCTCAAGTTTATGTTGAAGGTGTAACATAAGGTAGCATTCCTAAGATTCAACCTCATATCTGTGATATTGAAATAAATTATGCTTAGTTTGATAATATTTATAAGTAGTTTCAAGAAGGTTCCTTGCTAGGATATTCTGTTTAGAAAATCCCCCCAATGTGGTGATTCATGTCTTCACATATGATAAATTTGTGTATTATAATTGTAATTTCACGTAGGTCCATTTCCCCACCAAATGTATTTTTCTTTTCCAATTTGTGGATGCAAAGAATGCAAATAAAGTGTTGCATAATGGTCCTTGATTTTTCAAGAATACCCTCTTGGTATTGGACTTTGGAATTCTTATTCAATAAGAAGGAAAAAATAGATTTGGTTGTATGGATTAAGTTACTTTGTCTCTCTATTTAATCTGATAATAAAAATCAACATATAAGTCCCCCCTTATGTGCGGCTATCTACCTATAATCAAAACTGTTCTTTAACCCTAGGTTGCAATGTTGGTTTTATATAGTTAACCTATCCCAAGGGCTCAAGGATTTTTTTTTTAATTGAGTGAGAGGAAAAATACATTTTTAGCCTATTCGTTATGTCAACCAACCAACAACACATTATTTTTATATCAAATCCTTGACCATTGTATCCATGAATCCTTTCTTATGGCTCTAGTCAACCCTCCTATTAACTGTATTGCATGTAACACACCATAACTTAAGAATGTTGATGATAGTGCATCGATTTATGTGCAAATAAAAAATAAATCAATTAAATATTCACTAGTGAAGATCTAGTAGTGACCATCCCCTTGACCCATTGGACCTTGACTCTTCAACCTCTACCCTTTCCATGTTTGACCCAAGTATCTCTTCATATCCCATGATCCCTAAATTTTCACAATTTGTAGTGCTTGGATGTATCAAGAGTTTGGTATTCCCCTCCTTATTAGGTAGTGAGGTTTGAGATTTTGACTCTCCTAAATTTGTTTCATACAAATATAACTTAGTTGGTGTAGATCGTTAAAATAGGCGAAAGAAAATACTTTAAAATTTGGTGACTTCTTTAATGGGGCCAATTATTTTAATGCACTCTAGAACATTGAAGGGGATGAGATGGAGATGGAAGATGCACTAAGTTTATGATACAAGTGGCGTCTTAGAGTATTTGGGGTTTAAACACCCCTAGGATGAAATATATTGCACACCAAATGTTGAATTCTGTCAATGGGACACATGCTTCGACTTTTCAAAAATTTAGAGTCACGAGTTATATGATATGTATGAAATTATTTGTTATTTTAGTGATATACCCATAATCCTCCCCCCCATTGCACGCATGAGCATGTGCGCAATCATACCCACACACACAATATGAAAATGAGAGACTCCTATTCTAGTTTATCCTATATTTGTTGGTGTAGTCATTGACTAGGTCATTGTCCTCTTAGAACACTATTCCAATGCTTAGTACCTTAGTCTATAACCTTATTCAATTTTATTTGCATTTATGCAATAATATGTTATTGTTTGGACCTAAAGAAGTTAATCCAACAATATAACCAGTTATTTTGGTCTATTCAAACCTACATGATCACTCAATATTGGTCAACCATCACATGTACACCCTCATTAATGAAATGAGCATTCCCATTCCTATTTCTGAGGAGATTTGGTTGACTAGGAGCACTAGGGGTGTTTCTATCCTAATTTTTGGAATGTTGGAGGATTTATTGCTCATATTAAGCCTCCCACTCACCTATAATTGATCACCCACACATTCCATGGATTCATCATTTCCCAAACACACTTCATCCACATCCACACATTGATTCATGATCATTTAGGATGAGTTGGAGCTCGTTTTGTCCACATAGGGGGGATTGAGGCCATTTTTGGCATTTTCACATGTACACTCATATTTGGATTCATAAGCCTCATGAACTGATACAAATGTAATATAAAACCATTTTAAACACATTCAAATGTTAGAAAATTCAATAATATCCAGTTTCTATTCACAATGTGTATGAAAAATTGTTCCTCTTTCAATATTTTTGCTAATTTTTGCAGTTAATTAAAATTGTGAGAGTCTCTTGGGATCCTATATCATTCTATATATCAAAATCTCACATGGTATGAGATCATATTGGGGTTTCATATCAATATTGAGCATTTGAGTTGCATTTCGAGAGATTTTCCAAATAAAATTTGGGTATTTTTGCAGGAGATTTAAGGAAATATCACAACTAGTTCAAGAAGAGATGGAGGAAAACCACATATTTCTCACTCCATTAAATTACTTCAGATAGAATAAATATATGGTCATCCAACTGAGATCTAAGGGTCTCTACATGGTTACCATGGGCACTGAAGTGGAACCAAACTCTACATTGGAGAATTCAAAATACTTCAATAGACTTAATGAGGCCTTTGGATTGTTGTGTCTAATAATTTCAAGAGAGATCGTATTTAATGTTGATAGTTTGAAAACCCCAAATTAGGTTTGGAAGAAGCTCAAATATCTCTTCGGGAAAATCAATGATCTAAGTCAACACCATCTTGAAAAAAAGCTCATTAGCATGATCCTAATGCATTTTGACACTATCAAAGAGTTATTCACCAAAGTCAAGTCCATATTAACTCAACTCAAGTAGTGTGAAATTAAGAAGAAGGAAGAACAATTGATACTATCAATCCTTTCAAATTTGGGGCTATCCTATTCACTTTTTGTTATCACATTCTTGTCTGGCAAGCTAACCATTCAAAATTGGAAAATGCCAACACTAGTTGGATTCATGGAGTCCCTCACCCAAGAGCAGGAAAATCTAGTTCAAATGGAAACCATTAAATCAAGCAAGGATCAATCCTTGGCTATGGGTGTTTCCCAATCCTCCAAAAGCAAGCAGAAGGAAAATAATTTGAAGCAGTCAAAAAAGAGGAAGCCAGATAAACCCAAAACAATTGATGGGGGTTAAAATCCTCCTAAGGATAAGGACAAGAAGGGAAAGGAGAAATACAAGTGCACCTATTTCCATAAGGGATGACATATATATAGATCTTGAATGAAGAATACCATTGACATGATGGTGCAACTACTGGAGAAAAATAACATCCCTGTCCGAGATGGCACAAGGAAAAAAGATGGAAAAACAAGTTCATACAACAAGGAGAAATTCCATGCCTTGGTAGTAGGTTATTCTAATTCTTGCACCTTCATTATTGATTTAGGGGCATATAGACATATGGATTTCACCAGAGAGATCTTCTCCTCTATTCAATTGAGTAGTGGCCTAGTTGTTCGAATGGGAGATGACGTTGAGATCCATACCAAATGAGTTGGGAGGATCGACCTTGACCATGTATATTTCAGTGATTTCATCTATGTACCAGATTTGGCAACAAATTTATTGTGAGTATAGAAAATGACACATACAAGAGAAGCCAAGAGTGTAACATTTACTCCATATTTAGTAGAGATATCAGAAATCTTCTCCAACCAAGTTGTGCAACTGGGGTATGAAGAACACCAAGATAGGATGTATAAGTTCTCAAAATTTGTTCCTAATTATAGAGGGAAAGCAATCCTATCACATGAAAATGAGACCTTTGTGCTATAGAATGAAATATTTGGACACGTGAACTGCAAGTATCTTCAAGCACTACTCGATATTATCCGAGGTATACTTTCTTAAGTTAAAATATGAAGTCTTTGAGACATTGAATATTTGGAAGGCCCCAACGGAGAACCATAGTGGGAATAGGATAAAAATCCTTAATACTAACAATGGTAAATAATATTTCAATAAAAATATGTAGCACCTTTGTGAGGAATGTGGAATTCAAATGCAACATTCAATCCCCTACACACCACAACAATATGGTGTGGAAGAGAGGAAAAATAGGTATCTCAAAGAGATGGCCACATGCATGATTGAGGCAAAGGATATAAGTCCCAATATATGGGATGACTCCATCAATCGTGATGCATATATTCATAACAGGTCATTACATAATTTTTTCAAAGAAAAAACTCCCTACGAGGCATGGTTTGGCCACAAACCAAATGTCTCACATTTCATCATTTTTGGCTCAAGGGCATGGGATCGAATTCCATGAGAAAATAGGAAGGAATTGCAGCCATAGAGTAAATAATGTATCATGGTTAGTTATGGTGAAGACACAAAGGTTTATAATCTCTTTGATCCATCCACACTCAATAGTTTTATTTAGAGGAGTGTGCAATTAGATGAGGAACCAATACCATATTTTGAGCTTGCACCTAGGGAATGCTCTTCTCTCCAACACCATGATGATGTAAGTGATGATTCAAAATATTATTTTTTTGATAATTCTGATAATTTCATGGCTGAATATGATAATTTTTTACATTACTAACCTTCAAGTACCAAATGGGTTGAGAAAACAATACAAGTTGTTGGGGATCTAGCAGGAAATCCTCTGGATCCTAGGAAGACAAGATCCCAATTTCACAATGCTTCCTATGCAAGTGAAATTTATATTGATGAGAACTTTTATATGATGATTGGATCTGATCCATATTCATATCAATAATATTTCCATGATCGATGGTGGTAATCAGCCATGCAAGAGAAATTCAATTCCCTACACGAGAATGAAGCATGGGAATTGGTTCCCTTGCCTCTTAAGAGGAAGCTTGTGCAAAGAAAGTGGGTATTTGGAACCAAAATTTTTGTGGATGGTTCCTATGTCATGTAAAAGTATAAAATAGTTTCTAAGGGTTACTCTCAATTGCAAGGATTTCACTACACCGATACCTTTTCACTAGTTGCAAAGATGGATTCAATTAGACTAGTTATTTCCGTTGGAGCTAGTATAGGTTGAGAGGTTCACAATATGGATGTCAAGAGTGCATTATTGCATGGTGAGATACATAAATAGATATACATGAAATATAATTAAGGTTTCCAAGAGTATCCTTCACTTTTTTTCAGGTTGAATAAATCACTTTATGGGATCAAGCAAACCCCCAGGGATTGGTATGCTAAAATGGACAGTTTCTTGCTCTCAATTGGTTTCATTCGATACAAATATGCTACAAATGTGTATTTGCAGAAAAATAATTTTGTATTTCAGGTTATTTTACTATATCTATATGGAATCTTAATTACAAAGATCTGCACCAAACAAATTGGATCAATCAAAGCATCTCTACATAGTGAGTTTGCAATGACAGATCTAGGATTGCCAAAGCAATTTCTTGGATTGGATATTGAGAAATATGAAAGAGGCATCATGATCAGACAAAATAATTATGATTCAGACCTAATAATAAAGTTCAATATGGCTTATTTTAATGCAACCAAGTGCCCATTTCTTTCTGGCATAAAACTAGGTGAATTCAGTTATTCTCCTTTGGTAGATTGTTCATTGTACCTAAAGCTAGTTGGTAGTTTGTTGTACCTTACACATACAAAAAATTACTTTTAATATGTTTTAAATGTTGTATAAAGTTATATTAAACAACCGCATGATTTCTATTGGAAGGAAACCAAAAATATCCTCCAATATTTCCAGCGACCAAAGAGTTTTAGGGTACACTATGCATCTAGTTCTTCACTAGAACTAGTTGGATTTTCTTATTCCGATTGGGATGGAGATCCCACTAATAGAAATTGCACTTCAGGTTTTTTTTATTCTTTCTTATGGTCCTCTTTTATGGTATAGTAAGAAACAACACACAATTTCTCTTTCTTCAGCAGAGGTTGAATATAGGGGAGCAGTGAATGGAGCCACACAATGTGTGTGGTTGCAAGGAATTATTTGTGAGGTTGATGTTCCATTTGATTCACCCAATACAATTTGGTGTGATAATAAAAGTGATATAAAGATATATACATATCCAGTACATAGGTAGAGAACAAAGTACATATATATCCATATGCACTACATCCGGGGCTTAGTGCATGACAGGGTGATTTCCTTGGAGTATTGCCCATCCACCGAGAAAACTAATCACATATTGACCAAGATTTTACTGAGAATACCTTCACATACATGAGATCATTGATTGGAGTGAGTGATGGCTGGTGATTGCTTCCATTCATTTATAGGTTTTCATACCCATGTTGATTTTAGAGGGGAGGTTTTGTCCCATGAGGTTTTCCTCTTTTCCTCATTTTTAGATGGACAAATAAATATATATTTGTAATGAGGCGACTTGAGCCTTTGTTACCAAGGAATCTAATAAAATTTTGATGATTTTTTCTAATTCATGGTTAAGGGGCGGTGTTAGAACAATAATCCAATAATTAGTACCTTAGTCTATAACCTTAGTTAATTTTATTTGCATTTATGTAGTAATATGGTATGGTTTGGACTTAGGGAATTTAATCCAACAATATAACCAATTATTTTGTCCACTTCACACCTACATGATAATTCCAACTTAGTCAACCATCACATGCATGCCATCATTAATTACATGAGTGCTCCCATTCCTCTTTTTGAGGATATTTGGTTGAATAGGAGTGCTACAGGTGTTTCTAGCCCATTTTTCAGACTGTTGGAGCATTTATTACTCATACTGAACCTCACACTCACCTATAATTGCTCACCCATGCATTAAATATACTCATAATTTCCTTGACACACTTCATCCATGTCCACACCTTGATCAATGACTGTTTGTGCTGAGTTGGGGCTCGTTTGGTCCACCTAGGGGAGATTGAGGCCAATTTTGGCATTTTCACATGTACAATTATATTTGGATTCCTAACCCTCATGAATTAATGAAAATGTAATATAAACATATTCTAAACACATTCATATGTTAGACAGTTCAATAATATCCAAATTATGTTCACATTATGTATGCAAAATTGTTCCTCTTTCAATATTTTACCAGGTTTTTGCAAGTAATTCAATTTGTGAGATTATCTTGGGATCCTAGATAATGTTGTAGATCAAATTCTCACATGTCCCTTCATAGAGACTTGTTTCGATATATAAACATTGAAACTTTTTGAAATTTGTTTGTAGAGTTGTAGATACCAACCAATTTTTATGCATCACTATGTTCCCATAGGTTTTAATCTTGAATTTATATTATTTTAAAATTAATAAAGTTAGTGAAGTTCATTTTTGTACTTATGTGCGTTCTTTTTGTTTTCAAAACAGGTGAACCAATCAAAGTTATAGAGAATAATAGACCTATATTTTTTTAGAAATATGACATATCACCAAATAAAAATGAATATAAAATATAAAATAACATTGTATTCCTATATATATATATATATATATATGAAATATGCACATAAAAATCTATATAAGTGTGTGCAATTTCATTAGAATCGAACACTTAGAGAATTTATGTATATTCAAGGTTGAAAAATAAGGAAATAAAAAAATGAGTCGGTTTTTTTAATTGTAGGCCCACCCTAGAGGTTTGAAAATTCAAACCTTGAATAAAATAAGACAACTAATTCATAATGTAGGTGGAAAAAGGAATTTACACCATTTTTTTTAAATACAGACACACATTAATAACATGCACACATTACTTTCCTTGTCTTTTAACGCCTCTCTCTCTCTCTAACCTCATCCCCAACCCCCCCTCTCTAACCCTACCATTATCTCTCCTCTCTATTTAACCTCTATCCTCCACCCCCAACCACTAATCCCTATCCTCTTCCCCTTGACCACTAACCACCCCATCTCTTTGTGACCCATAATCCCCTACCACTAACCACCCCAAGACTCTCTCACACACATATATATGTACACTACTCCCATACCCATACCCTTACCTCCCTCTCTCTCATAATCGTCGCCCCCTACAACTAACCATGCCCCTAAAATCTCTCTCTCTCTCTCTCTCTCTCTCTCTCTCTCTCCTCAACACCCCACTCCTTGCACTCCTAGTCCCCCTCCACCCTACCACTAACCACTCCCCCAAATACTCTCCCTCCTTCTCTTCCCCTCCCCACAATTTGTCACCCACCTACCCGTAAATGCCCACTCCATCTCTTTCTCTCTCATAATTCATTTATCCCCAAACCCCCTCTCTCTATTTCTCCTAATCCCCCTACCCCCTACAATGAAGAAAATATGAATTAATGAACGAAATAGTTCATTCACACATTATATTAAACATTTTCAGAACCTACGCTTTTAACTTAAAATTTCTGAAAGTAAAATCACACTTCTGAAATGCACTTCAAAATACTACCAAATACTGAAACATTTTAAGAAGATGAACACAATAAATTTTGGTCAACATACTGGGAAAAATCCCACTGATTGGGGAAAACCATAGAAAGAAATTTTTCATTAAAAGAAGAAAATATCAGAAATTTTTCTACAACTCAAAATAATTATTGTTCTCAACCCAACTAGAAATATTTCCAAAAACACCTTCTATAGTAAAATACCTCGAAAAATGTGCTTGTTGTATAGTACGGCCTATTATACCTTCACACATGTGGGTACGGTCTGTACTTTTATGTCACACATGTGGTTGTACAAATTTTTAAGTTTTGTACTTTTCTATTGCCTCGAAATTTGTGCCACTACCTACAATTTATTTTGTATGAACTATCAGTATTTTATGTACTTTTCTACCTCAGTAAATGTACCCACGGGTGGTTGTATGAACTTCTTTAGAATGTCATTAATGCTGTTGTAATTCTACATTAAATGTTATCACTTGCATTGGAATTTGTGCCAGGGGTTTTTCTCTTCTTTGGTATTCAATCTCTTTCTCTCTGGTGAGTTATCTTTCATTTTCCCTCTCTCAATGTTTTATACTTGAATTTTGTAACTACCTTCAATAACTACCTAATCTAGTGTTGAATATATTTTTACAAAATCAAGGGTCCACAACTTATCTCACTTTTAACAATTAAACACTTTTAATTATTAAACACATATTTAAGTGAGACCCACTTTTCTAAAGTTATAAAAATAGATTCACTTTATTTACGTAAATTTCATTTTGTTACATAAATACATAAGGACAAAATTTATAGTCCTCTCATCACACCCACACAAAAAATATGGAAGGACCTTCAGAGATACAATTTCAACACTCCCTCCTAATGAGCAAGGTCTGCAACATTATCTCCATATTGGAATCCTGCAACAATTCCCTCCTTCTCTGGAATCAACCTCGAAAACAAATTCCCAATATCAAACTGAAACTCTAACATTTGAGACTCAACCTAAGTCCCATCACCCTGCTCAACTTCACCATCATTTGACTGACTGAGTCTTTTTCCAATGTTGAGGGACAGTCGCTCTCCTAATATCTATCAAATGTAGTATCATCATCCTTTGACTCATACATACTTCCTCCTGCTTCTGCTCTTGTTTGTACAACATGTCCTCTCAAGACATATAACATTAGAGGAAATTTCAACTCAAAATGGGCCTTTTAACTTTTATTCAAATTCCATGTCATCATGTGTTAACCAATGAAATTGCTTTAAATTTGAAATACTATATAGGTCTTAAACACTTTTTTAATATAAATTTGGGGATAGGTATCATAAAAAAGCTACTTTTTTTTGTTTGTATTTTTGACATATCTCCCTGTTTTTTTACTCAAATTTCGATCGGGAGAGCTCATTGGACGTGGAATTAAATTCTGCATCCAACGAGTACCCACTCGGCATACTTTTGACGGACCCTGCTACCCCAAAAACAAGAAATACCTGAAAAAATGGAATGATGATGTCATCAGTCCATTTTTTCAGGTATTTCTTGTTTTTGGGGTAGCGGGCTCCGTCAAAAGTATGCTGAGTGGGTACTCGTTGGATGCAGAATTTAATTTCGTGTCCAATGAGCTCTCTCGATCGAAATTTGAGTAAAAACATAGGGAGATATGTCAAAAATACAAACACAAAAGTAGTTCTTTTCTTTTCTTCCTCCAAAATTAATAAATATTATTTTATTATTTTAACTATTATTTTATTAGTTCATTTTAGGAGGCCCATTTTGAGTTGAAATTTCCTCTAATGATCTGTCCCTGGAATATCCCAATAAGATGGTGGTTCCAACTATTCATCTCTCCGATACAGGAATATATGACTAGAACTGATCATCATCCCATAGCCATCATCCTCGAATGACGAAACTGAAATTTTTCTCACTCTCATCCCAGGTAGAAATAAAAATACATGTACTTCCATAGTCTCTCTAAGGTCTAGTTGGAACCTGACTTTTCCAACCGCTTGAATAGAAATATGAGGGTTATCGATATCTGTCTGAATGAAGTGTACCGGTCCTAGCATTGTGATTATCTGAAAAGAGTCATAAAATCTAGTCATATGTCTAGTTGCACCACTTTCAACAACCCAGACATGATCAAAACTAGAAATCCCTATACCAGAATCTATAGAAACAAGAAAAAAAAATCTCAAATTTTGCGAAAAATTCTTCTACAACTGCAAATGTTTCCACATCTCTTTCAGTGTTTACAAGATTTTTCTCAGGGAATTTTGTGGCATAGTGTCCCAACTAACCACAATGATAGCTTTTGATCTGACTTAGATGTTTCTTCTTCTTATTATTGGATTTTGCTGTAAGTGCCACATTCTACTCAGCATCCTCACTAGTTTGTCCAACCTGTGACCCATATCAAATTTGTTCTTGGGTAAATTCATCCCACAATCTGGACCAACTTTGAAGAGTTTCTCTACCCATAATACACTTCACAAAAACCTCTCACTTCTTGGTGAAACTCTTTAGGGCTATCCTCACAAATTTTGAATTGGGAATGGTTTCTCCTACCGCTGCAAACTCTCCCTTAACTTGTGTAACACGAGTCAAGTAAGAAAATACATCATCATCATTTTTCAGTTTAATGCTATGTAGCTTGTCTTTTAGGGCCATATTCCTATCTTCATTCTTTGCTTCGAACAATGTGGTCAAAGTGTCCCACATATCTTAAGCAGTTTTCTTTTCTGTTAAGTGTAGTATGAGGTGGTCTTTAAACCCATCCAAGATAATTCTCTGGGCTCTGGCTTCAAGATATTCAAACTCCATAAGCTCATATTTATATGTTGTTTTGGTCATGACACTGTTAATAAAAATCCAAACCCTAAGTTCTTTAAAAATATCAAATATTATTACCTTCCATGGAATGTAGTCAGATACTCCATCCAACCGATCCTCATACCTAATGTTCATCATGGAAAATAACTTGCAACCAAACATTAACTGAAGAAAATATTTAACAATTTTCTGAAACATCAGAGAACACCCACTAAAATTATTTTTAGTATGAATCTATTAAACTGATATCTAATACCATCAGCTTTGATACAATGAAGAAAACCTGACTTAATAATTGAAATAGTTCATTCACACATTCTATCAAACATTTTTATAACTTAGGCTTTTAACTTAAAAAAAATTATGAACGTAAAATCACACTTCTAAAATGTAATTCAAAATACTTCCAAATACTAAAACATTTTAAGCAGATGAACACAATAAATTTTGGTCAACATACCAGGAAAAACCCCACTCCTTAGGGAAAACCCTAGAAAGAAATTTTTCATTATAAGAAGAAAATATCAGAAATTTTTCTACAACTCAGAAAAATTATTTTTTTGAACCCAACTGACAATATCTCCAAAAACACCTTCTACAATAAAATACCTCAAAAAAATTCTTACTTTACAATACATCCTACTGTACCTTCACACATGTAGGTACGGTCTGTACTTTTCTGTCACACATGTGGCTATACAGATTTGTCATTTTTGTACTTTTATACTGCCCTGAAATTCATGCCACTTCCTGCAATTAATGTTGTACATCTTGTTAGTCTTTTCTGTACTTTTATGACTCAGGAAATGTTCTCACACATGGCTATATGGATTGCTTCAGACTATCATTAATGTTGTTGCAATTCTGCACTAAATCATGTCACTTGCATTAGAATTCATGCCGAGGGGTTTTCTCTTTACTCTTTGGACTTCAATATCTATCTCTCTGGTGAGTTGTCTTTCATTTTCCCTCTCTCAATGTTTTATACTTAGATTTTGTAACTACCTTCAATGAATACCTAATCTAGGGTTGAATATATTTTTACAAAATCAAGGTTCCACAACTTATCTCACTTTTATTAATTAGACGCGTTTAATTATTAAATACATTTTTAATTGAGACCCACTTTTCTAAAGTTATAAAAACACATTCACTTTATTTACATAACAATCACTTTGTTACATAAATACCTAGGGACAAAATTTCTAGTCCTCTCATCACACCCACACCAAAATTATGGGAGGACCTTTAGAGATACAATTTCAACATACAACTAAACATCCCCATCTCTCTCTCTCTCTCTCTACCACTAACACTCCATTCTCTCTCTACTCTCCTCCTCCAACCATTAATAACCCCCTCTATCATTATGTTAACTCTCTCCCCTACTCCTCAACATACCGCTAACCCCAAACCCTCTAACACCCCCTTTATATCTCTCCTGATTCCCCTCCCTCTACCACTGACCACCCCTAATTTATTTCTTTCTCTATCTCATTCCCTTCCTCTCCACCCCCCCCCTCTCTCTCTCCCATGCCACCCGCCCCCTACAATCTACAATCCCCCCACTCTCTCTTTATCTCTCTCATACTCCTACCACTAATCTCCTCTCTCTCTAAAACCTAATCTATGATCTCTCTCTCTCTCTAAATTCCTAACCAATTGATCTCTCTCTCTCTCTCTCTACACTCTAAACCCCAAACCTTGTAATCTCTCTTAATCTCTCTCTCTCTCTCTCCAACAAACCCCCTTTTTGTCCCTAAAACACTAACCCCCTAGACTTGTCTCTCTATTCCACAACCTAGATCCTCCCCCTACCCCTAATAACCCCCCACCACCCCACTCTAAATATTTATCCTCCTCTCCTTACCCCCAACACTCCCCCCCAACCCCAAATCCTCACCCCCTTACAACTATCCCAGCCCTATATATCTTTCCTAATTGTAAGACCCTAATTTTGAACCCGTAATGTAATCATGCAAATCTTAATGATGATATACCTGAAAGGTTTAACAAGTTGTATTATTATAATTATTAATAGAAAATACAACTAGCTTTGGATGAGGAAAAAAATAAAGAGAACAGGGGACTATGAATTCACTACACGGATAATTTTTGGGGCGAATTTTAGCACAGTGGACTATTTTTCCATGTTTTTCTCCCAAAAAAGATTCGCCATTTTGCATTTTTTGAAGCCCTATTTCACCCAATTTTGATGGGGTAAATTTTTTTCACCCTAAAAATCGCCAAATTATTATATAAATTATATAAAATCCTTGGAAATTCAATTTCTTTTGAAAAATATCGCCAATCATTTTATAGTTGTCGTTTTAAGAATTGGTAACATTCGCCAACATTTATACACATTTAAATAAGTATGGTTCCTTAAAATCATCCCTAATTCACTAGTGAGAAGGAAAGGGGGTTATAGATAGAAAAGGGGCATTATAACATGAACCTATCCTAATATTAAGTGAAAAAATGACTTTATATTATTTTAACTCTCAATACCTTTTGATTATAACTAATCCTTAGTCATGTGCTAATGGGGAATCAAGTGAAAGACGTTATTTGGTATGGACATGAGTCTATCATGAGATACGACATGAAGAGTTTGGACATGAAGCTAATACATGCATGCATAAATAACTAAAGGCTCTCTCCCATGAATGGAGACACTCAAACTCTTATCCATAAACACTCTTTAATTCTTTCTACTTTCTCACTTGCACAGTCTCATGAAAATAAAGTTCAATGTTTTTTTAATTGGCTTCGGTGAACCATTAAGATTATTGCCCATTTTTTCCCATAGGTAAATTATTATACTTGTTGGGGTGCGAGTTTTGCATAAATCTTGTGACCATGATGATTAAAAATAAATTTCTGAACAACGATTTGAACCTGTTTACGAAATTGTAAACTTTGATTTGGAATCGTTGAGAATTAATTGTCATGTTGTTGAACCATGCATTGTTTCCAATGAATTTACAAATGATGTATACATTTTCCTTAGAGATAGTTCTAAGCATAGTTTAAGAGTGGATTCCTTTCTACTATTTTTCTTTGGAGTAAATATTAAGGAAAGTACTACATAATTTGGTTTGGAATTAATTTTTGGGCATATTTTGGCAATGGATGCCTTTCAACTATTTTCTTTAGAAATAATTTGGGGCATATTTTGACAGTGGAGTCCTCTTCACTATTTTTCTTTGGAGTAGATACTGAGGAATGACCTACATAAAATATGTTTATTTTGAGTTCTTACACTCGAAACAAAAACCCATAATATTAGCATGGAATTGTCGAGTTCCAATATACGAGAGATACCTTGGCAAGGAAATTACTTTGTGCACTTGTCCATTTTCCTTTTTCCATGAACCTTGCACATTCTTGTGGTGGATTTATAGTATCGTCTTATGGGTGGTGCCTTGTTGAGAGATTTATGAGAAAGGTAGCCTATGGTTGGGTGGATCATGCCTCACATTCTACCAATTTCTCAAATTATCAATATACAAATAAGTATTGATGCTCTATATCAGTTTACTCTTATTTTGTATCCATGTGAATGAGATGAAATGAATAAATGATTCCTAAATTATGTGAATTACTACTCATGTTGAATATGTAATTTTTTTGCATTGAAATTTAAAAATTCAATTCTACATTTTAGTTCATAAATAACCTCATGTGTGAGTAAATATGATGGATGCATATGAAAACTATTATGAGGATTGTTGTTGTCAATATTACTGGTGAAAGGAACTATACTACAATGAAAAACATCTTTCCTGTATGAATTCCTTTAACTATGCTTGATGAAAATTATTGCCCAAAATGGTCTAAGTTGTAATTTTTGAATTGAAGGAAGGTAAGGGTAGGTGTTTCCAACACAAATTCTATGTCATATATGGTTTTAATAATTTTTCCTAGGTCTTATTGTGTAGAAACATTAAGGACTAAACAATCTTTTTTTTATCTTAGACTATATGTTTTTCTCTGAAACCTATATGACTATAATTAGTTTCTTGAATATATGTTCAAGGGAAATGGAATTATTCATATTATTGTTGTTTATATGTTTAAGATGATTGTGAACCTGATTTGGTTCCATTATCTTTGATGCCACCTTTGAATTATTGTTAAAGGATTTAGGTATATTAAAGCATATGGAAGACTTAATAAATGCTTTAGGATTCTATAAGCATAGTTTGTGTTTTCTTTTAGTGGAATGGGTGTAATTAGGTTATGTGTATAAAGTTTTTGGAGTGTTTGAGTATCATAGTGGTATCTTATAGTAATCGTATTTAAATATAGGGTTGAAAATTGTTGAAAAACAAATATTATTGTATTTAATGTTGAAAATGTATACATGAATAATTATATCTCCAAGAATATTGAATAATCAAAATATTTCAAGGACAATACTAATGCATTGATTGTGTGCTGTGAATTGTTCATGTCTGAAAGTATTAGTTACCAGCACATATCCATCTTAAACATGGATCTATCAAGCCCCAAGATGGATCCAATTTATTCAGGAGTAATTTTTTTCAATCTTAAACTTAAGAAATTTGATTCTTGTCTTGCTTCATAGATTCATGTTTAAGTTTTAATTTTTATTTTATAGGATTCCATGGATTTTTTAGATCACTTTTAATATTTTTTTATTTTTTGGTAGTGTAACGTTACATTACGCTACATTATATTATGTGGAAACATCTCCCCATATTGCATTGTAGATCACGTCTCTCCTCTTGATGCAATCAAATATATTATTATTTACATAATATTTAATTGTTATGCCCTTTTCTTTCTTGAATACTAGATGTTTTTTGTGTTTGTAAGCCTTATCTAGGTTGTCTGTGGAAGCTAAACTTAGGTAGTGAGACTAAATTTTTAAATGTTAAGTCATGAAGTTGAATGGTTTTTTTCTAAGTTCATTTACAAATGATTTGAAATATAGCTTCAATATTGAATCCAGGTATCCATATGAATTTTCTATCAATTCATTTTTCATGTTTTATCCTATTTTTTTTAATGAATTTGGTTCATCTCAAAATGGAGAACTGTTAGATTCTTTCCATACACACACACACACACATTAAGCATGAGTGTGCTAGGATGTGAGTTAGTGTTGTAACAAGGTACGTTATAGAGTGGTATCAGAGAAAGATACAAAATTGGGGCCTATTGGACCCATGTGCTTGTTGTTAAGTTGTGTGTGGAACACAATTTTGACTAAATAGGTTCATGGATGTTTGAAAAGATATAGTTTAAGTGCTATTATTTTTATTGGAAGCATGTAAAATTGAATGGATGATTGCATGGGTTGTATTACTGATTGATTGAAATGCATATGGAACATGGGTCAGTGCAAAAAGTTGAGGTACCTATTAGATGAAATTATAGATTAATGAAACCCACTGAAGTTCAATAAAAGAGAATTAGGTCCCGATAAATCCCTATCCTACCACACTTAGTCTGAAGCAATACCAAGGCTTCCATGCTGAATTCCAAGGAGGATAGGAAAACAAGACTTGTAAATGTTATGCGGTTTTAAAATGCATACAGGTTTTCTAAAACATGTTGTATTCCCATAATGGGTCGCGCTCATAATTCTCTCCAAAAATTCAATAAAAAAATAGTTTCAAGCGACAAAATAACTATTGATGAATTTTTTTTGAGTGACTAGAGATTGGATATTTTACCTTAGCAATCACTCTCCTCATTCTTAGATATTTTCATCAAATTATATCCTTTTAATGTCTCTATTTCTAGTAATTTGTATGCCTAAATGAATTGAAACCATAATTTTCTTAATTTGTATGCCCTAAAATAAATTTAGAACATAACAACTGTCATTTGTATGTCCAAACAAAATTAAAACCCCAATTTACTCATAAAAATCAAATAAATTTCACTAGATGCATATATATTCATGAGCATCCTTATGCATCCAAACCAATATTCACAAATATGCAAAGTTTCTCATGTATAGAGAAATGTTCCATACAACTAAAATAAATTTCAAGAAGAATTCATATATTCCCCAAAATACATAAACAAAGGCACTAAATGGCCTATAGATTCCAAAAAACTTCATTCCAAAACAAATAATAACAAATAAAAATCCTTTCCAATATCGGGATTTTATTCATAAATAGCACTATTTTCCCCTCCTCTAGGCTCTATCCCTTACCTCTACCCAGAATATATAAGTTGGTCATCCCAGTACATTAGGAAACACCTTATAGTTTTGATGAAACTTCCTAATCCAAGTGTCGAAATAAGGTAGAGAAGCTTCCCATGCTTAATAAATCTTTTTAGTTGAGTGAAGGGTACATTTTGTTTAAGTTTAGGATTGAGGAGTTCAAGAACATTCTCTACCAACATAAAGACACATAGGGAAGTTGATGTGTTTGATTACATGCAAATCATATACTATCATACATTGTAGAATCTAGTGGAATCCTTGCAATCTCAAAAGCTTGAAAACTATTAATTCTATTGAATTCTCGATCCCAAACCATTATACCCAAATATGAAAATTTTATCATGTGTGTATACAAATAGTACATACAACTAAAATAACTTCAAGTGGAACTTGAATATGCCCCAAATTACATATAAACAAAGATGATAAATGGCCTATAGAGTCCAAAAAACTTCATGCTACAAAAAATAGCTACATATATAAAAATAATTTCCTATATTGATATTTTATTCATCAATAGCACCATATGCCCCCTCCTTTAAACTCTATCCCTTGCCTCTACCTAGAATCTTGGATTCGGTCCTCCAAGGGAATTAGTCAATGCCCTACAGTTTTGATGAAACTTCATATTCCAAGCCTTAAGATAAGGTAGAGAAGATTCCAACTAAACATATACACATAGGACATTTAATGTTTGTATTTGGTAATTTAAATTAATACACATATACAACATAAATTTAGGATGAAAAAATTTTAAATGTTTATTCTTTAGTGTAAAATTTGGTCAATTTTAAATTTTAAATTTTAAATAGTTCATGTTATTTGTTATACACTAGTTTTAATTTTTCATTTCTTGAAGATGTCATTATACTGTGTGTATTTTTCTAATGATATTTTTTATTTATTTATGATTGCAGTCAATATCATGGATGAATTTAGTGTAGATATATTGAGAGATATTTGTCATTTGAGAGAGAATGGTGTTTCTTGGAGGGATGGAAATGAACTCCTCCACTCCCTAGAAGAATCATTAGATGATATTGTAGAAACTATCAGCTGCTTAAATGATGTGTTGTACGTCATAGCATTGCATAGAGAAAGAAAAAGACAAAAATATGATGATGGATTGAGTTACAATTGATTTGTTAATTTTTCAACCATTCAGATATCAATGGATGGATATATGGTATATGAATTTTTACATTGCCCCATGCAACAATATCAGAAGTACGTCTATACTTCCTCCAGAAAATGTATGTTTAGATTGTGATGGGAAAACATTTCAACTATTTTGATATATTGCGGTTCTAGGGTATTGGTATGGGGATTCCCCAAAACCATCAAAATGCTAGGCATAGAAATGGAAATCGACAAATACCTCCACGTTATAGCCAAATATCGATTCCATATGTCCCTCTTGATGTTATAATGGAAGTGTTCCTATGGCTAGGGTGAGGCCACCAATGCACTAGGGTTATAGATAGACATATAATATTCTACAAGTACAAATTTAAGAAAAATTTCAAGGATTACGAATGTGTGTACCTTACAAATAGATGGTTGATAAAAGCATTTCCTTGATTCCTCCTCTTTCTCTCCAATAAAGGAACCTACAAAACCACTTTAAACCTTCCTAAAACCAATTCAACCACATATAAAAGACTGATATTTAAGAGAACATGAAAGTATTGATCTAATAAACATCAAATTAGTAATAAAAAAATAAGATACATAGTGATTTGGAAAGGGAATAATTTCAAATACTTATTCATAAATGAAACAAGTAAAAAAATACACCTTCTCATAATGCAAGGCACCTTGTGAAACCTTCAATTTGGATCACTTGCTTCTCTCCTCCAAGAAACTCAGTCTCCAAGCTCTGCAACAAGGGCAGATGGACGCTAGATCATATATAAGGGGGAGGAGAATCCAAATTATTCAATAATAAAACTAATATAATACAAGTCCCATTTCATGGTCCCCTCTCCCTCTCTTATATAGAAAATGGAAGAGATAGGGCTGAGGAGGGAACAATTACAACCAAGGGCGAAGTTCCAAAACCACCCAAACCACCTAAATTTGAGTTTTTTTAAATATTTTTTGAACATTTTTGAAGATACACTCTAGTGAAACACTATGAAATATAGATTACAAAGGGAAAAATGCTAGTGGAACACTAGAAACTAATGGTTTTGGGAAAAAATGACATTTTTAAGGTTTTTCTAGAGGTTTTCAGGAGGTGGTTTGGTATGCAAATTTGTTCATCAGCTTCCTAAGTATCGAATGGACAATAAAAAGGTAAGGGGATTCTATAGAAGTACCAAATATGTCTCTTATATCTATTAAATTTCCTTTGGGTGAGTGGAAATAAGGTCATGAAGTGTCGTCACAAATGAAGAACTACCAATTAATGGATATAACATATGCCCCTTAATGTATGAGGTTAGAGGTAAAAACAATGGATAAAATACATTATAAATAAGGAATATTTTGGTCATGGAGTCAAATAAAATAGAGAAATGAATATTATAGGCACAAACAGAGTTACCTTAAAGAGAGTAAAAATGTCAAACAATCTGATGTCCTGGACATACATGTCCATGTACAAATGATTACCAGAAAGATACAAGGTGGATCGATGTCATCGAAGGTGTCATATAAGGTGTAACAAGTTCTTATGCAACTTGGGAAATAAATAAATATGATGATTCTAATGTTGGCCCAATTTCTTCAATATGAACGACCCAAAGATACGAATCCTATGAATGTGAATAAAGGACCTGAAGTTGAACATGGAGGAAATAGTTAGATTAATGGTCATTGATGGAAATCATTAATAAAAGTGAGGGAAAATACCAGTAATGAAAATGGTCCCTAAGGTACCTAGTACATTCTAATAGGTGTGAATACATTGTCCTTTATTCGAACACCTAAAGAATCCATTGAGTAGGAGACATTAAGGTATTCCTGCTACCCAATAATCATTTAGTTTGGAAAGCATTTTTGGTTTACCTTTCATGTCCATTTTCAAGGAAGGATTTTCACCATGTGGTTTTTCATGTTTCCTCGGTTCACATGGATGAATAATGTAAAGGGTGAGCATTGGTATTAGTTTCCAACGACCAGGTTGTCCAACGTAGGATTAAGGAGGGTGTTAGTATTATTAATTAATCCTCCCTTTGAACACTTAGTTTATCTTGATGTTTCCTAGCTTAAGAGGTCATTAACACATCATTAGTGCATTGGGGACACACCTAGGAGCCACCTACAACTTACTTTTCCTATTTTCATGATCTTAGGAGCTCAAGGGACCAATCCCAATAATTTAGGAACCCACTCTCAGTGCCACCAATAGGATCCAACAATTTATCCTAGTCAGTGTTCAGTTATGTTCAGTTATGCTCTGATTCCCATCATTTGCTGGAGTATCAATACAACCTTCTCATGGTATAACCATTTCACCTTTGGGAATATAAAACCAGTGGACTAACCACCACTCCTAGTGATAGGGCCTTGTGCTAGGTTTCAAATTTTCATCAACATCTATAGATTTTGGTCTAACAGAAAAACCTTACATGGTATAAGAGCATAGGTCTCAGGTTCAATTCCCCTGAGCTACGATAGAGGTGGGGTGTTGGAGTATCGGTACAAGCTCAACATGGTATAACTACCACACCTTTAGGAATATAAAATAAGTGGACTTATCACCACTCTTGGTGATAGGAGTGGCGGTTAGTCTACTTGTTTTATATTCCCAGAGGTGCGGTGGTTATACCATGTGGAGGTTGTACCAATACTCCAATATCAGATAGTTCATTGTCATTCATCATAGTGCCATTTTACATGATTTAAGGGAGGTAGGGTGAATTTTCTCACCTACTCACATCATTTAATTACTTTTGAACTTATTTCGTGTTCTGTAGTTTCATTAGTGAGCTCTAGTGGTGCTTTTCCCACATTGAGTTACCTTCGGAGTTAGTCCAATTTGGTAGATACAAATCCTATATTAGGAATTAAAATGACATATTTGTATTACCATTGTATTACATATTATTTAAGGATTAATGGATGTAATATTATTATTCCAATTATTGGTCTCATGTGTATTTAATTTTCCATGAATTATTCATCAATGTTTACTGGATTGCCTCTCTCTTCTGGACTGTACATTCTCCATTGAGTTTATGTAGTCCCGATGATATTATTTTTCATTAAAATTAATAGGTTTAACCACTTGATGTGGGTCACTCCATAAAGGAAGAGTGGGATTGACAAAAAAAGTCTTTGGTTCAACCACTTGATCAACCAAAGGTTGAATATATTGTTTACAAGTCACAGGTTATTCAGGAGCAAAATATCCTTGAGACTCAAAACACGCTTTTTGTACTTATGTAATAGAAATGCATAGATGAGTAAGGTAATATCCCTTCCAACTATTACAAGGTAACTTAGGCTTGTGTCTTATACATTTGGTTTTCTCAACAGTGTCAACATGACTTTCATTGGTTGATTGTTTTCCCCAGCATGAACTCTAGAGCCTGGGTGTCTTCCCCTAGCATGAATCATAATGGCTGAGTGATTGGTCCCAACATGAATCACAAAGGTTGGGTGGATTCCCCTGTCATGACTTGTAAAGGATGGGTGGATTCCCCCAACATGACTTGCAGAGGTGGGATGACTAGTCCCAACATGACTGACATAGGTTGGGTGAATTCCCCCAACATGAATTGCAGAGGCTATGTCGATTCCCCCTACGTTACTTATAGAGGCTAGGTGAATTCTCCCAGCATGTCCTACATAGTTTGGGTTACTTCCCCCTTTCTTTCACATCTTCTTCTTATTCTTCCTCCTTTTATTCATTTTAGACTATTTGTTTCTAGTATCAGAACTTTCATCACATGAGGTGGACAGAGGAGGGTATGATTTGATTGGTGAAGGGGAGATAATGTTTTGATGCCCTTTATGTAACGTTCTTTCCTGAGAAACATCAAGATCATTCCTGGGAGTCACAGTGGAAACAAAACAAACCGGTAGCCCAATGGTGAATCCAGGAAGACTTAGAGTGTCCATCAAGGGAACACCAACATTCCTATTAATGTTTGAGCAAAATTGAAATAATTGAGATTTAAAACTTTTGATAAAAAAAATCCAATGAATGTAGATATCATAAAAAATTCAAACACAAAAATTATTCAATCCATAAGACACAAGATGTACCCTCGAAAAACCCTCCAAATTCGGAGGATGAAAAAGCGAACAATCCTTATAGTTAATTGCATAGAATGATTTTACAAAACTTGAATATTGATTGATAAGATATATCAAAGTCACACTAGATAAAAGAGATCACTCATAACACTGTCTCAGTCTTTCCAAGTGCATATCACTCGAATAAAAAGATTATCCAGTCATACAATGAAAGGTAGTGAAATGTTCAATGTTTGTTGGGAACTGCGAACACCGTCTACACTATATGCACTATCCACACAATAACTATTGTGTCTTCCTTAACTTCGTGCCAAGTTTGCACCCTCCATTAAATCAATTAGTGTTAACTTCCTTTACCTAAATGTGAACTCATTGAACTAAATGTGAATTGATTGAACTGAAATCCATCATCACCTAGTTGTTGGACCATTAATTAAGATTTTAATTGAGTGTCTTTAGTGCTTCACAATCAATTCCTTAATTAATTGAAATTTGTTTTCCACAACTTAGAATTAAATGATTTCTTTTAAATTCAAGTTCACTGGAGGTCTGACATGGGAAATTCAAATCCTTACTCTATCTATGTGCTCATCAAATTTATCATTAATTAAATTATGCATGGTACATAAGTGTTTGATTAATTAATCGTCTTTATCATATCATACTTAGAATAATTGTTCCATACCTATGATCATATGTATTACCCTAGGTCATATAGTCATATGCTATAGTAAATCACTCTATGGGTATCTAATACCTAAAAGAGACTTATAGCACCTAGTGACCATGACTAGCCATACATCATATAGTATATCCTCATGACTTGATACAACACAAGACCAATATTGATACAAAACAATACTCCAATATTGATACAACACAAGATTCCAACCTTTATACAACACAAGGTTTAACCTTGATACAACACAAGATTCCTACCTTGATGCAACACATGGTCCTCATATTGATACAACATAAGATCATAGTACATGTATCTCTTATGAATACCTAAGTCAGATTCAGTATATCCAAGGAATAACACACTCCATTAGAGGAATACCTAATTCCATAAGAAGTTGTACCATGGAGGTATCTCAAAATATGCTTGCATGCAACCCAATGTCTATGTCTAGGATCATTCATGAACTAACTCTATATGATAACTACATAGAAATTTATCCTCGAATGTATCTAGTACATCAATGGGCCAATCAACTGTCTATATAATGTTGGGTCAAATAGATATGAGCCAGTCTTAGTCTCATGGAGTTTCCTCAAATTGGAATCCACTGGAGTATGTGCATTTACAATACACCATCGCAAATTTGCACAAGATGTCCATAATGTACATCCCTTGAAATAGAATATCTCATCATTTCTCATACAAATATTAAGTCCTAGAAAGTAGTGCATAAGGCATAAGTATTTTATCTCAAAATATGAGTTAAGCTCCCTCTGACACTCAACAATTAGTCATTCCTATCTAGTGAGGAAAATATCATACCCTTATAATACCAATATTAGAGGTTGGTTCTCCATTAATTTGAAGTACAAGTTTCAATCTGCATCACTATTCAAGAAACACAGTTTTTTGAGATAATTGTCTATTTTGGCATACAAAGATAAGGGAGCTTGTTTTAACTGATATAGGGCTTTATTCAACTTGCACACATGGGAGTCCTTCCCATGAATAAAAAAACCCTCAGAATTCTCAATGTAAACCTATTCCTCTACCTCATTGAGGAAGGAAATCTTCATATCCATCCATTGAATATTCCATCCCAATACCGATGCAAGTGAAATAATATATCTAATGGTAGTATACTTGGACACTAGATAAAAATTATCCTCATAATTAATACCCTATTTCGAATAAAATCCATGGGAAACAAAAATAGCTTTGTACTTTTCCACACTACCATCTGCAACATGATTTAACTTGTAAATCCATATGGAAGTTACAACTGACTTCCTATAGGGTATCATAACAATATCCCAAACATAATTATTTAGAATAGAATGATATTCCTATGTCAAATAATCTTTCCAAACTTGTTTCTATGCAACCTCTTCATATGATGAAGGCTATAAGTTAAAAATGATTCTCATGAATGCACCATATCCTAAATACCTATCAGGATTATTGCGGTCTCTAGAAGTTCCTTGTTGAACCTAAAATATACACTAATTATTTAATCCCTTGAAATCCTTGGAAAATAACACTTTTGGATACTTTTTTCCCACTCTTATCCTGGATAGCATACCTTTCCTTCCATCACAGAGCACCAGGAAGGGATGACACACCTTTCTCATTGACAATATGTGCCAGTGGTTCCCTTTCCTTCATTACAAAGTGCGTTGGGGCACATACCTTCACTGCAAGAAGCACCATCAATCTTTAAATAGAAGTTTTGAGAAGATTCCAAGTGAAATATCTCATGGAGGATGATCCTATATACTTGGGATATCTAGAACTCGACCTCCTATCCCATAGGGATCATTCCCTATCCTCTTCCAAAAATAAATCATCTTATTTGAGCCTCCCATGGACTATAAAATAAGGATTCATGGATCATGTGATGAGAGACCAAGAAGAGAACCCTTATGCTATTGGATTGAAGTATGGTATTGAGGCAAAGTTGATAGAGTTTTGTGAGAAAAGAGTTTGTATTAGTGGAGGCTTGTGCAAGTGTGGAAAATACCTTGCGGAGACAAATCTATTGACATCAAGGATTTGGTTGTAGATTTCTCTTTTCATTGATTAATAAAAAAGTGTTTCCATTTCCGATATATTATTTGTGTGAATATGAGTCATTTATTATTAGATTCCTTGATCACTAATATAGATTATTGATGTATATTGTTACTCTAATCCCTTGTCTTGTTTCTTGTGGTTCTTTGCAAGTATAATGAATCACATCAAGATCAGTTGCACAAAGTCAGAATCCTTCATATCTGATGAAAAAGAGTTGCTCATTCAAGTAGATCAGTTTTCTAGGGAAAGGATATGCTGATAAGACTTTTTATTCTAGACTTGTACCATATAGGCTAGAGGAACAAGCAATGTCTGCACTAGTCGAAGTATTCCTACAAACAATCATATCTAGGGATTATATTTGGTAAGATATGGGATAGATTCAATCATATCTAGATGATATCCAGTTAGATCTAAGATTTTTGGTAACACTCTTGCTTATAAAATTATGATTCTTATTTTCTTAACTCATTTGAGTGGTAAATGCGAGTGATCCACCTTACCACCCTTCCAATTTACTCTTATAAACTATGTTTTACTTCCTTATCATCCCATCCCAATCCATCATTGGTTTCTTTTGCAGTACATTGGCCTTTTCAAGTCTGTAAATTTTCCAGAGCCCTTGGGTAGGATTCAAAGAGCCTAGGTTAATTTTTTTAGCTAGTTGTTATTTTCTTGCACTGCATACCATGGATCATGTGATTCTTCCATGCACCCTTGATTTATATATAGAACGACCTTTCATGCACCCTTTATTTATATAGAAAGGTACTTCGCATTATTTAGTGGTATATCAAAAGGCCCATTTACAATAGTTGTGCATTCCACAACACTAATATGGATTTGAGCTCCCACGTACCTTGAGTATATTGGGAGACCCCTCTAGGACACACAAACCAACTGAGAAAATCCTTTTGGCTATATTTTTGGAGAAATACACCAAGAACAACACTTAGGAAGCTACTATGCACATGTCATTCTGGTAGTCAGGTATTCGGGAAAGGGTATGGGCTCAATCCTCCTTATTGCATTTTACTATTGGACCCTACAGTATATCATGAGTTGTGACAACTTAACAATCCTAGTGAGGAATCAGTTATCATAATCCCATCCTTTCATTTAAATTTTCTTACGACCTTAGCTTGCATAAGATTTTTTGCATGTGATATCTTCTTTGTATAGAGATTTAGAGTAGAAATTTGCAGCCATCATCCTGGCTGAGATACTTGCGAGACAATCTCACATGTTGTAGGGTTTACCACCTGAATCTCCTCCTCCTATGGAAGGAAACGAAGTTGAAACCATGGAACAACCAACTACAACTAACTCTCATGTAGAAGGAGTTCCAGACATTGAATCTAGGGAATAAATTTCCTCTTTCCAAAGTCCTGACATAGTCCAACAACCCTCTATAGAAGACACTACTTTTCATTTTTGAACAGAAGGCTAGCTTGGTCCACCAAATTGGGTGTTTAATCACTCATCAAATGATACAGTGGAAATAGAGTTTGGTCTAGCTCCTCCTTTTTTGGAAACTTCTATAGGTCATGCCATTTCTGAATATGGGACCACTCAACTATCCTACATTACTCCCATTTGAAAATCTCCATCGAATGAAGAATTTTTTAGACTAGTTCAACAATCTATCGAGCGTATGCGCAACCTAGTAGAAAACATAAAGAGAATAAGTCTTTCTCCCCTACCTGATCATTCAAGAATAACCCCACCAGGATACCATGCCCTTTCACAATCATATGTGACTCTTAACTTAGAGTAACTGGCTCAAAATGTGGTTAATCATCATCCATATCAACCCCCTATTCATCCCCTGCCCAAGCATAATCCCCCATCGGTTTCTATCCCCCATGTATCTTACACACCTGGGGGGTAAACCTCGAGTCCAAGTTTTTTTACCTAATATGGGAACCATTTCTAGCATGGGGCACAACTTAGCATTAGGACGACCAACAGTTAATAATCCTCCTACAAATACCAATATGGTTATTCCCTCTTCAATCGTGGGGAAACCTTCATTGGTTCAAACCATCATTAGCAAAATTTCCTGGGGTTATACCTACCCATGGAATCAGCCACCTGTGATTCACTAAGATTATCAACCTGGACCATCGGGGGATGTTTATCCTAGGATTCTCTACACCAGAAAAAATTATGTCCATATACCATCTATAAGACCCTTTTTGAATATTGTTGGAGGTTTTGGAGGCCCACCGAGAGGACCACCTTTTGGACTTCCTCTACTAGGGGACCACCTTTTGGAGGCCTATCTAGAGTACCACCTCCTGTAGGACCACTTCCTGGAGGACCACCTCCTAGAGGAACACTGCATAGAGGAACACTTCTTGGAGGACCACCTCTTGGAGGGCCACTACTTGGATGCCCACATTATTGATGACCACCACCTCGTATCCCACCATATGGAGGCCCACCATCTAGAGGACAACCACCCGGAGGCCCACCACCCAAAGACCCAAAACCTGGAGGCCCACTTCCCTTCAGTGAACCACCACCTAGAGCACCTTCAAGTGGATCATTTCAAAACCAAATAGCTATCGGAGCATCATCTATTCCCATTTATGAATATTCTTATGGCTCTACTAGTCCACAGATACTGTATCAAAATTTCCAGTACCCAAATCCTAATCAACGACTACCATTTCTGGCTACCTTAGATATGTTATATTTATCCCAATTGATGAATGAACCTATCCACCATGATCCTTCAGGGTCGACCATCCTGTTTGAGTTACCCTATGATATACCTAAATTCAATGGAAAACCTAGTTACGACCCTAAAAACCACGTAATGAAATTTCATTTTTGGTTCTCACCTAATTCTATGATGGATGGTTCAATCTGTTTTCATTTGTTTTAGAGAGCTCTCATTGGGGTAGCCATGAAATGGTATATTGTGCTACCTCAACATTCCTTTTGGGATTTCAACACCTTAGAAATGGATTTCTTAACAAATTTTCAGTTTCCAATCTGATATGAGACAACTACATACCTATTGATCTCACTTATCCATACCACTTCTACTCATATATATGATCACATACATGAGTGGAGACGACGATGTTAGTTGCTTACGGATCCTATTCCCGATAAATTACTCACCAATTGGTTTACTAAGTCTTTACTTCCCTCCATTACTAGGGATGTCACCTTGGGAGGTGTTGTTACCAAGGAGAAATACATTAGCTATGCTTAGTACCTTGAATTGGTTTATTCTTAGTCAAGAACTTTGTATGACCTAATTCCTCATTCTCCTATCCCTACCTTAGATCCTTCAAGACTTGCAACAAAGCCACCTGTCAATGGCATTCTTAGTTAAGTTCAAACAAAATCGATGACCAAATCCTAAAAAAATCAAAAGCAACCTACCACACCTTCTATTTAAACTGTTTAAAACCCCAAAATTACTTCCCCTCCTGTTGTTTCGACCGAAGTGAATGCATTTCAATCCTCAGAATATTCAGGAGGAAAAAAAATCAAGAACAAATCCAAGAAATATGAGAACCAACAATAAGGTAATAAAACACAAAACCCTGATGTTGACTCTAAAAATAAGAAAAAGGAGAAATTTCCCTGCCTTTTATGTATAGGTTACCACTTCACCAAAGAGTTTCATCGTTGTGAGGAAGTCAGTAATTTTTTGAAAAATACCCCCACCACGGTAGTCCTTACAGATCCTTCCCCTTCCCAAAAACAATTTATCAACCATCAATCCTTGCATGGGACTTATTTGTATTCCATAGATGAAGTTAAAATGATGTCAAGCAAATTGGTTAATCTTAATACTCAATCTTAAAGATATGACCCTCCACCAGAGAATAAAGTTGATAATGGTCCACCAGAAAAAAACTTCAGCATCCCCTCCTCCTCCTACTAATTGTCTTCAAACTGAAAAAATTGTCCTTGATTCAATTGTATGCCCACCTAAGAGTACACTTCGAAAATATATAGTTTATCCTAGTGCACGTGCTGCCCAATACTATAATATAGCTGAATATATGGCTCAAGCACTGTGCACTATGTTGACTCTCAAAGTACTCCAAACATGTCTTACATAGTGGAAGAAATTGCTCTCAGTTCTTGGAGCACTGGATCCTGAAAACAATAACATTATTGCCTTCAATATGGATGATCATAAATATAGGATCTCCCATAAATTATCTTTCCAAATTTCAACAAAATCTATTGGGAAGATAATATGTCGTACCATATTGGATGAGGGAGCCTTAACTTTAGTCATGTCTTTATCCTATTCACAAAATATCATCTCTTTCAAGATCAATCATTCACCCACAACATTAAATGCTTTTGATGGTTATGGCTTATAACCCTATGGACTACTTCCCTCTCTCCAGGTATAAATTGAGGGAAAATTAGTCTCAATTCATGTTGAAGTTGGCGAGGCTCCTTTCGACTACAATATTCTTCTATATCAAAATCGGTTGTATGCAATGCAATTTGTTGCTTCATCCATATTTTGGGTGTTCCAATTCCCATTCCAAGAGAATATTGTCACCATTAACTAGTTAGATTTGTGTTCACCAGATGCGACTTCCAATATTGCAACCAATGTTCCACTCTTGACTTCTACAAACCCTCAATATCAAAACGTTGGATTAGGTCTTCTCAAGGATTCCTCACTCATGGGAGTATTTCCATTATCCAATCCTCCTCCTATTTCACAAGCACCATCCATGAACATGATATCTGCTTCTAACCTATATAAAGTAAATTCCATCGTTGATTCGACATCAGTAAACCCTTTCAAAGAAATGTACCAGCCCCTTCAGTCCACCAATGATACTCCCATCAAAAATCATCTTTTGGTGGATTCAGATACTTATCACCTACCATATTAGTTAGAAAAACACCCCCCATCTCTAGATTATCTTTCGCATACGCTTCCCTATGATGAGTCCATCTTGGAAGTTATGTTGTTAGATGAGATTCCCTGGAAATATCATCACCACAGATATTCTTTCCTTCCTAATTGCCATATGGTAGAACACCAACTTTCAACAACAGTTTCATCCAATATTGTAACTAATCCTCACCCCTTGGTACTCACCCATGATGTTGATTCTGAGGGTAATTTGAGTAATATTACGAAGAATAGTTCCATTGATATATTGGTGAAACCCAAGATCATAGAAAACATTAATGTGGGCCATAAATCTTCCCATCATAAGTACAGTCTTATATGGCCTTGCTTAAATAATTTAGAGATATTTTCAATTAGAACTATGAAGAAATGTCAGGAATAGATCCTTCCATTATTTTTTATGAGATCGAGACTTACCCTGGTGCCAAGCTAGTTTGCTAGAAACTTCATCAAGTACATTATAGGAAATCATCTGCCATTAAAGATGAGATTGAAAAACTTCTTAAGGATGTTTTTATCAACATCGTACATTTGACTGAATAGGTGTCTAACATAGTCCTTGTCAACAAAAAAGAACGTACTATTAGTGTTTGTATCTATTTTTTGGATTTTAGTCTGGCTTGTACCAAGGAAAACTTCCCCACCCCATACATTGATAAAATCATTGACAACTATTTTGTAAGTCCCATATTCTCATTCATGGATGGATTTTCTGGATATAATTAGATTGAGATACTCCCATTTGGTCAACACAAGACGAATTTTATTTACCCATGGGGGACGTTCACCTATAGAAATCTGCCTTTTGGTTTGAAGAATGATGACACTAATTTTCAATGCGCCATGTCATATGCTTTCCACACTATAAAACACATTATGGAGCCCTATATTGATGACCTTCCTGCTCATTCAAAGCAATGCGATCACCACATTGATCATTTGAGATCCATTTTGCTTAGATGTCACCACTATAACATTTGGTTAAATCCACACAAGTGTGTTTTCTACGTTGACACTTGTTGACTACATAGTTTTATTGTCTCCAAGGATGGTATCCACATAGACCCTCTGAAGATCGAAGCTATATTGGCCTTACCAGCCCCAACAAATGTTACTTAACTACAAATTTTGCAAGGGAAGGAAATTTTTTTACATCATTTTGTCTGTAATTACACTGAGAAAACCCATAGTTTCATGCATTTACTAAAGAAGGATAGCCCCTTCGTTTTGATGACTTGGCACAAAATGCGTTCAATAATCTCAAACATGACATCATGCATGCACCTATTTTGCAACCACCCAATTATACCAAGGATTATTCCCTGTATATGGTTGCATCCCTATCAAACATTGGTGCATTATCTCAGTAAGAGTCTTTTGGACTCTAAAACCCTATACTTCCAAGTGGATAAAATTTCTCTGGCCATGGTCTCCTAGTCCAGATGTTTTATCACTACATCTTGCTCTGAACGACCATGGTATATGCATATTCTAACCTCATGTATTACATATTTACTCGTTAAGTGATTGGGGGAAAATGCTCTCATTGGACTATCATTCTCTAGGAATTTGAGTTGGAATTTGAAAAATATAGTTCTAAGAAATATTTCATCTTTATCGAGATTATGTGTGACCTTCCCCACATTACTGAGGGAACAAATTCCATTGATTAATTTCCTAATGAATCCCTGTTACTCATTAGTATGTCTGGCTCCTAGTATGGAGATTTAATGCTCCATCTCTAAACATAAAGGTTTCATCCCAATGAAACCCCTAATGAATGTCATTGAATCTGCTACCACACCAAATACTACATCATCAATGACACCTTATACCTATGTGGTGTTGACACCATACTACAATTTTTTCTAACTCATGAAGACGATGATATTGTTTTGAATGATTTCCACTCTAGAGCCTGTGGCAGTCATCTTTCTGGGTTCAATACTACCTATAAAATCTTATGCGTTGGGTACTTCTGGCCCTCAATCTTTAAAGATTGTGTAGAAACCATCAATAAATCCCCACCTTATCATTTGTTTACATAAAAAAGCACACCCATCCCGTTTTATTTCATCATGTCATATCAATTGGTCCCTTTTCAAAATGGGGCATCGATTTCATGCATTGTAGACCTACCTCAATCGGGGGGAATGGATACATTATTGTGGATGTGGACTACTTAACTAAATGGGATGAGTCTATGCCTAGTTATGCCAAGGATGAAAAAATAATTACTGTCTTTCAATTCAACCATATCATCACTAGATTTGGGATCCCTAGGGACATTTTGACTCATCTTGGGTCACATTTTCATAATAAGATGATGTTAGAACTAAGTGATAAGTTAGGGTTTCATCATGAGAAATCTACACCCTACTATCCACAAGTCAATGGCCTAGTTGAAGCTATCAATAAAGTCTTAAAAACTATGTTTCAATAGATGGTAGGACAAGCCAAGTCCAACTGGCATTTGCAACTATTTTTTGCATTATGGGCCTACCAGACCACTGTTAAGAAATCCACTAGTTTTACACCATTTATTTTGTTGTATGGAATAGAGGCCACCTTTCATATAGAGTGTGAAATCCCTTCTGTGAAACTCGTTGTGGAACTATTACCCAACACCACCCCTGAAGAAGAATGCTTTTTGTATCTAAACAAGCTTGATGTGAATCGCCACGATTCTACCTTAGCTAATGAGGTGCACAAATGATGGATGAAATCTCAATATTACATATTTGTTCAACCTCTATCTTTCAACGAAGGTGACCCGATCCTAACCTACAACTAGAAACATGACAACTTGGGAGCTGGAAAGATGGAATTTATGTGGAATGGGCCTTATATCGTTAGTCGTTTCTTAGAGAAAGCGGCTTATGAGCTGAAATATTACAATGGGATACTCTTGGGAGAGCCTCAAAATGGGCTCTGCCTTAAAAAGTACTATGCCTAGGACATCTAGCATATGTTTGTTGTATATATTGTTTATAGAAGTGTTGTGTGTTTTTTGAAGAGTGTGGATTTAGTGTGAATGTAATACATGTCTTTCATGACTCTAGTTATGTATTCCTATGTTTAAAATGAAGATATGACCACCTATATTGGTTTCACTAATGGTGCTTATTGTTACACCTTTAATCTTGCGTCAGCAGCCTAAGTACTGTACTCTCCTGAAAATGATCTGGTGTGTTCAAGAGGATCTTTTTTGGGCCCCACAACAAATGATATTACAGAGTATCATGCGGCCATTGGTTTTTTTATTGAATCCTTAGCTAATGATGTAAGACATATTAGGGTTTACCTAGATTCAGAGTTGGTATTAAATCAGTTAAACCAAGTCTACACCATTAAATACCCCCTACTCCTTCATGAAATCCAAAGAGTTAGTCTCTTTGGAAAGGTCTTTTGAGTAGGTCTCTTATCATCATATCTTGAGACATTTAAATTATGTGGCATATTCCTTATAAAATTTTGTCTTAGATTGGTATCTTTCTCATATTTAAATTAATTTTAACATCAAATTCATGCATTGCATTACATAGAGCCATAAGTGGACATTCATTCACATAGCACATTTGCACACACATATATAAATAAAAACTTATATATACATAAAGGTAGTGTGGAGATACAAAAAGACTGAAGCCATAGGATTTCAAGTCACCCAAAGTCTGGAACTATCATAGTTTTAAATACATATACATAGGGTAAAAACTGAAGCTTCAAAGCTCTTAGTGTAGATACAATACAAAAATGAGGAAACCACCGTGGGTTAATCATTGTGCTCATGATAGCACATCACAACCCAATCCACTCAATGGAGTATCCTTCCAAAACATCCCGGGACTCCTGCAGTATGGCACTTATAGTGCTTGGGTAGATCATAAATAGATATGTCAAGTATCCCTACAGTTAAGTGCTAGGGGTTCTCCTTGATCTCCTAGAGTTCCTCGACTACCTCTATGTTCCTAACCACCATATATATGACTACCCCTCACATATCTATAGGAGAATCCTGTGCCAGATGAGAAGGAGCTATGTCTACACAAAACATTTTTACATATCTCAGCATTACATCGTAAACATGAAATATGAAATAAAAGAAAAACAAAAAACATGTATAGTGGTATATTTCTAACCTCAGTCGTCCCATTGCTGTCCCTATGGGAGTGGAAGCTCGGGGTCATCTTTGAAATTAGTTTCTACATAAGCATAGTCCTCTACCATCAGTAGTTGTCTTCTTAGCCAATGGAAGAAGACAATTCCGTAGGTAACCTTAGGTCCTCCCCCGCCACCATAGCATGCCATGGAATCCACCCTCCTTCTCATCTGAGGGTCCTCAGTATCCAACCTACTCAATGGTACCTAGGGTCTCATGAATGGAACTCTCTCCAAAAATAAAGATACCACTATTAATCAATAGATGAATTTATTTAGCTCCCATCTCTGACATTTTTTTAACTAGTTGTTCAAGATGACTAGTAACCCCTCACTCCAGTTGAATATTGTAGGATCCCTACACTCTATTGTGTATAGCATGTGAACCTGTGTACTCAGATGGGATGACGTACTACCTGCAACCTTCTCAACTGTGAATGATATGGTACATAGGGTTCTACCCACCATATGTTTGATAATGATATTATCTCCTAGGGAATGAGTCCCTACGTCCGAGCATTACTCATCAATCGGACCATCCATAGATAAATCACCACCTCATGGACCTACCAATACTATTGGTATACCCCAGTGGGACAATCCAATCAAGAAATATATGTCTTCCACATCTATAGTCAAAACATGGGTCCTAGTGTTATAGCTCAAAATGACACATCTCTGCCTGTGACCACTTTCCCATGATTCCGTCGCATGTCGACACTTCCATGACGACACTTCATGAAAGTCACTGAAAGTCACTGAAAAAAAACCTATCTTGGAGGACCCATATATTGAGTTTTGTAACTCCGTTTGACCTTATTTTTGTGCCGTTGGAAAGGAATTTCAGTTAGCTAAAACTTTCCAGAAGACACAAAAGTCTAAAAATTCCTAAAAATACCTTAAAAATGTGTTTTTTGTGTATACATGACTCTCCTTATGTGCAACTCGCGCATCACTCGTGACTCTTGTGTTTTGCAAGTCGCGCATGCATATATTCACGGGTTGCTCTTGTGTAAACTCGCATATAATGTGCGGGTTGTCCTCCTTCATAGTCACGAATCTATTTCTTAACATTAAAACATAAAAACACACCTTTTGAGTTAGTTTGTGTAGTTATACAATTGACTCCTTCAGTTGTAACCACTTTGGCTTCGCCCCTAACTCTTCTTCATCATATAAATAGAGGTAGGGAGGTCCATGAAAGGGGACTTGGATTTTATGCATTGTTATGCTGGAGGAATCGGGACTCTCTTTGCCTACACCTTTTCCCTGGAGGTCTTCCCTTGTGTTACAGAGCTTGGAGGTTGAGTTCTTTGGAGAAGAGAAGCAGCAGAACCAGATCAAGGTTTCGTGAGGTGCCAACTTGAAGAGAAGGTATACTTGTACTTGTTTTCAAGATTAATAAAGATGTGATGTCCTTCTTCTTCCCAAATCATTGTTCAATGTGTGATTGAATCTCTTTTTATGATCAGATTATGATGTTAATCAAATTATTATCTCAGATTTATTTGATTATCATTTCTTTATATGTGGTCATAATGGTTTGAGGAAGGTATAACTTGTTTTGCAGGTCTCTTGGAGTGAGAGGAGCAAGAAGAGGATTGAAGAGAAAGCTTGGACCAGCCTTTAGTTATTCATGTGTGGACCTTTCTCATCTCTGATCTTGCTTATATATTCTTGCTGAACATTGTGCATCTCTCTTTCAACCCCAGTATGTTGATGGCCTCTTAAACCCTAGCCATAGGATGCTTTCCTTTACAACAGAACTGGCGACTCCGTTGGGGATAGACTTGTCTGTTTGGGGTGTTTCTCTTGATTTGTTTTAGCTTTTGCATTGTTTCAGGTCCTTCTTGCCACTTAGGAACATTTTATAAGTCTGATAGCAAACCTTCCCTGCCTTCCTAAGGCAGTTTGTTGATCTTTTTTAAGATTTTCCTCCCCATTCGCGACTTGCTCTTTTGAACAGTCGCGAATGCAAGCTTGCATTCACAGGCTGCTGCATTGAACAGTCACGTGTCATGCGTGACCTGCCCTTATAGACAGTCGCGTATATACCTGGAAGTTAGGATTTTTTAAGTCAGTTTTTGCTTGTTCCCTTCTTCAGGTAATCCCTATTTGTGAGTGGTGTCTCTTTATGAATGCTGTGTAGCTTGTCTGAATACTTTTGGTGATCACCCTACCTGCTTTTTCAAAAGCCTTTGAGTCTTTTTTGCTTGGAGTAATTCTTGCTTGTTTGCTTTATTAAGATCCAAGTTTACTCAAAGCATAGTGCATTTCAGGTGCATGGTGGGTCTGTTAAGGTCTTCTGTGGGTGCATGAATCCAGGGAGTTTGTGTCATTCTTTTTGTTGTCCTTTATCTATGTGGTAAGCCCCTTTATAGCATTAGGATTTACTCTTTGCTCTTTCACCTGTCTCCTTTACTTGGTTTTCTTTTTGGCCTTTTGTTTCTGATCAGCCTCTGTTAGTGGCCTTTGTTTGATTTCAAAATCCTGTGGATGTTGTTTTCCTCCTTCTTTGGTTGGTCTACTTCACCTTGCCAAAATAGTTATCTTGTCCCTTATACAAGCCTTTCTTCCAAGTAGGGTTTATGCTGACTTTAGTTGGTTCTAGATTTTGTGGGGTGGTTGCATAGCAAAGTTCCTTTTGCTTTGTTCTTTTTAACTACATGCTTTGATTTGTAGGTATTTTTTCTTTTGCATTTTATAAAAGAAAATTAAAAAGAACTTTTATTTCTTGCTTTTCCCCCTACTTCTTTCTTTGGTTTGACCTTGTTGGACAAGGTACTGAGCAGCCTTTGTTTGTAGGTTAGATTGATGCTTGGGACTTCTTGACCTTTGTTTATGTCAGTCTTTATGCTAAGTCTTTTCATTCCAAAGTGTTGGCTTGTTTACTTTTGTAAGCTTTCCTTTTAAAAGAGGTTTATACTCAACTTTAGGGAAACCTAGGGTTTGTTTTTGGGGTGCAAAGTAGTTGTCTATCTCCTTTGCTTTTAGTATTTGCTTGGTTTAGTTGATAGGATTTTTTTTCTTTTGCATTTTATAAAAGAAAAAGACAAAAACATATATTTGCTTTATATGCATGTAGATTAGGTTGTTAGACTAGATTGCATAGCATAGCATTGTTTTTGAAAAATTTAAAAAATATAAAAAGATTTGATCTTTTTTGGCTTTGAAGTTATTTGAAAATATAAAGAGAATATATATTTGCTTATTTGCATTTCATTTCTCTTTGCTTAGCCATTTTGTTTCATTTTTTGAGTCAAAACACCGCATCAGTTTCATGCCATTTACCCTCTGAGTAAAAACAACCCATAAAATAAACGATATAATTTTAAAATTTATTAGTAAGTTTTATTTTATAGGGTCATACACCAACTAGCTTAGGCTAGACTTGTGGGCTAGGGTGTTTCAACTCCCCACAAGTGTTAAATTTCAGATGTAGTTGGCCTATCGCTAGGTAAATCCTTGATTCTACCACTGTATCTGGGAAGCTCCTCTCAAACGGGAGTTAAGCACGAGGCCGCGTGGAGGCTTGGACAGAGGAGATAACCCTTTGAATCCTTGTCAAAGCGTAATCCAGGACTTTTGCGCATCTGGGGATTCTGTCTAGGAAGAATTTCGGGCTCAGCTACCCTGCCCATGCGTACGAGTTCGGCTTGCGACTGTCCCCCCAGACAGTAGGTATTATCAAGGTAGCCTTTAGTCTCTTGTCTTTTAGGGCTCATACATAGGTAAACCGGAAGGTTATTTCTGGTTCACCTCGGACGGACTTAGAAGGTAACCCTTGTGGAAAGTGCAGGAGGGTGGTGGGTGATTCCTCTGATTCTACCTGAGAACCCCTCAAGGATGCCAAGTAACTTTTCATCAGCCTTCTTCTGGAAGGTATATCTTTATAGCCTGTTTAGATTGCTTGAGACTCTAGGATCTTTTTAGTGAGTGCTGTGTGGTTTTTCTGTACTTAGTGGACCTTTAGGTGTCTGCTTTGTAATTTTGGTTGCTTATCAACCTCAGACTTTGTCTCTTGTTTGAATCTATGGCTAACACCCCTTTGAACACCAACCAAGAGATCCCCATGATGGGAGCTCCTTGTCCTATTCCTCTCACAGGGAATGTTGGTGTTCCCTTGATGGCCACCTTGAATCTTCTGGGATTCACCCTAGGGATATTGGTGTGGTTTCTTTCCACTCCAACTGTCTTGAATGCTCCTGATGCTTCTCAAGTAAGCTCCTTATATCAAGGGAATCAAAACATTGTCTCCCCTTCACCTGTAGTTAGTTCTCCTCCTCCTTCTACCTCATGCAGTGAAAGTACTAATACTAGTAACCGACAGTCTAAAAGGAGTAAAAGAAGGAGGAATAGGAAGAAAGCACATAAGCAAGGGGGCACCCGTTCAACCTCTGCAATTCAAGTTGAACCTCACCACCCAGCCTCATTTTTTCAGACTGGGGGCACCCATCCAACCTCTGCAAGTCATGTTGGATCTAGTCACTCAACCTCTGGTGTTCACGTTGAGTGCACCCATTCAACCTCTGGTTTTCAAGTTGAACCTTCCCATCCAACCTCTATTGTTCATGTTGGAGCTATCCATCCAGCCTCTGGTGATCAAGCTGGTGGGATCCTTCCAACCTTTTCAGGTCATGTCGGATCCTGTCACTCAACCTCTGGTGTTCAAGCTGAGTACATCCGTTCAACCGCTGGTTTTCAAGTTGAAGCTTCCCATCCAACCTCTGTTGTTCAAGTTGGATCCATCCATCTAGCCTCTAGTGTTCACGTTGGTGGGATCCTTCCAACCTTTCCAGGTCATGTCGGATCCTGTCACTCAGCCTCTAGTGTTCACACTGAGTGCACTCATTCAACCTCTGGTGTTCAAGTTGAACCTCCCCATCCAACCGTTGTTGTTCATGTTGGATCCGTTCACCCATCCTCTGTTGCTCAAGCTAGGGGCACACACTCAACTGCTGCAAAGCATGTTGATCCTAACCATTCAACCTCTATTGTTCACGTTAATGGTGCCTGTCCAACCTCTACAAGTCATGTTGGACCCAGTCTCCCAGCCTCTGCAAGTCAAGCTGGGGGCAGTCTCTCAGCCTCTGGATTTCAAGCTGAAGACAACCCGTCAACCACTGTGAGTCATGTTGACATTGTTGAAAAGTATACCCGTTCAAAACACAAGCTCAAGTTTCCTTGTAAGCTTTGTGAGGGAGACCACCTTACTTATAAATTCCCTTCTATTGCAGAAGTGCGAAGAGTTTGGATTCATGGTCATCCCGTTTTTGAACATTATGGAGTCTCTCAACAACCAGCCTCTCTTAGTGAGGTTGGATCCAGTCACTCAGCCTCTGTAGTTCACGCTGGGGGAAAACTCTCATCCTCTGCTAGTCATGTTGAGAGAAAACAGTCATCCACTGCTAGTCATGTTCACTCAGTTGAGAAAACTGGTCGTTCAAAGCATCATCTTAAGTTCCCTTGTGTGCTATGCAAGGGAGATCATCTTACTCATCTATGCTCTGCTATCCCAGAGGTGCGAAGAGTGTGGTCCAAGACTCATGGATTTCATTCTTCTGAACACCCTATAGTTCCTCAACATCCTACTCAACCTTTGGTTGATCAAGTGGTTGAACAAATCTCAGATTTGGTCGACCCCACTCTTCTTTCAGAGAGTGCTCCTCATGTGATCGAACCAATGCCATATTTGGTCAATCCCACTCTCCCTTCGGAGAGTGATTTTCATGAAGCAGTTGAATAAATTCCAGTATCGATCAACCCCGCTCTTCCTTTGGAGAGTGAAGTGTCTGCTAGTCACATTTTCTTCACTACCAATTCAGATCTTACTGAACAAGGGGGCACTGAACTTGCTTCAGATCAATCCCCACCAAGCTCTCGGATTGCTTCCTTTGATTTGGATAGCCTAGTTGAGCCGTGCCTTCCTTCCCATGCACCTTTCCAGATAAGGGTCAAAGTTGAACCCTATACAATTGCTCATTGCATTGCTGATGAAGGAGCCTCAGTTAGTATTTTGTCTGCTCATGCTTGGCAAGGTATGGGATCTCCAAGCCTCGTGTCGACTGCTAGTCAGTTACTGGCATTTGATAGAAGAACTTGTGTAGCCTTGGGAATTCTTGCTCAAACTCCTATTACTTTAGGGGGGAAGACCGTCTTAGTTGACTTCATGGTGATAGAAGACCCCTTGGACTTTAATATGCTCCTTGGACATGATTATGTCTATGCCACGCAAGCTGTGGTGTCAACATTCTTTCGTGTGATGTACTTTAATCATGGTGAAGAAATTGTCACTATCAATCAGTTGGATTTTATTGATTCGTCTCTTGACCCAACTAGAGACCAAGTCTTTCCTTTATTGGTTCCCAGTGTTTCTGTAGACACCACCCCACCACAGGTGAACTATGTGGCTTGTCATTTGTGTTCAATTGCTACTGAGAGGCAGCCTCTGTTTTCATGCTTACCTTCTCCGGACTTGGTCCCAGTAGTTGATCGGGTGAGTCATCCTATACAGATTGTAGAGCCTTCTCTCCACTTGGTCCATCCATTGGAAAGTTCAGATATGTGTCCTATCTCGAATGATTTCCTCCTTTTGGATGAAGTCTTCCTGGAGTCTTTGATACAGTCTGACCTTCTTTTTCAGTTGTGATTAAGTCTAACCCTGATTTTCTTAATAAGCCTTCCTTTTTTCTTATGTTGGTTTTTGTTGAGTCTTTTGATTCTTCATTTGAAAAGCAAGTCAGTGATCCTGATGAGTTCGATTTTTTCTTATGAATTTCTTAGCTCCTGTGATATTGAGTTTGTTCCTGCAGACTCTATCTCCCTTGTTGATTTTCGCTTCTCTTATGAGGTTGATCTTATTGATTATAAACCCTCAAGCCTTGGTCCTATAGAATCTTCTTCGGTTGATTCTTCCTTGACTTTTCCTTTTGTAGAAGATAGCAAAGTCACAAGTGTTTCTTCTAAAGTGACCCGCATCGGATCGTTTCTTCTGATGTTGTTGTTTCTTGGAGACATGATTCTTAGTTGGATTCGTAACTGTTTATGGGTCTCACCTTATTGTTCAAGATATAATTGCATTTGCATATGCCTTGCCCGCGCTTATGAGCCTGATGTTGGCTTCCACGCTTTTAGCTTGTTGTATAAGCCCTCATCTTTGTTCTCATTGCCACCTAGCCTTGTATCATTTTGCCTTTGCAACTTGACACCTTTTACCTTGAGGAGACCTTCCCTGAGTGTCCTTATCTTTCTCACTTTCCTTGCATTATGTTTAGGTCTATTCCTTGCGCTTGCAACTAGTTTCTCCTGTATATGACACTCGTCTCCTCGCATTTAGAGCATTCTTTCTACTCTCCTTCGAGCTCGTTAAAAAAAGTAAGGAGGCCACGAGTTGACTTTTCCGAACTCGTTAAAAATTCACGAGAAAGATTATGAGTTTCTTTAGGCCCAAGTCTAACTCCTCAAAATAGACTTGATTGCCGAGTAAACTTGTCCATTCAGGCTCGTTAAGATTATGTGAATGGGCATCCACATTGGTGGTAGGTTATCTCTTTCTCGGACCATGTGGAATAATACGAGAAAGGAACACTCTCTTTTCTACTGAATTGAGAAGAGTATTCTCAGGCATAGGTTTATCTCTTTTCTGGATCTGAGGGACTAAACTTACGGAAAAGGAACCCCCGGTATGAGCTTAGTTTTCTCTTTTTCGTGCTCTGGACCAAAACATGAAAAATATTTCGAGTGTACTTTATGTCTTTGTCATTCTCGTTAAACCCTAAATAACAAAGCATCGACTTTATTGTTGTCAGCTCCATTTCTCGTAATCAAATGGATCTTTCTGAGTGATCTTGCCTTCCTTCACACTCGTAAAACTCAGGCTGTATATGCTGCTTTTGAAGGAGCGTTAGGTAGGTGGTAATTTAACCTTTTTCAGACCTTCCTGACTAATTATGAAAAAGGTGTGCCTTTTCTTCTTCAAAAGTTAAGAGAGTTCTTCTGTTGTTTGTTTTATACTTTTTCGGCCTCAGGAGACTAAATTGTATGAAAAAGGACCCCCCTGGAGTCTTCTTTGGAGTTTTCAGACTCTCTAAACTATGAAAACACTGTCAAGCATGTACTAGTTCGGGCTCGTAAAATCCACGAATTAGTGCCTTATTAAGCATTCTTCTTTCTTTTCTTCGAGCTTGTCAAAAAATGAAGATGGTCCCGAGTTTGCTTTCTTGGACTCGTTAAACCTTTACAAGAAAGAAGGGAAGGGGAAGGTTTATTTCCATGTCTTTTTACATCATGGCAGCAAGTCTTGTTTCCTTGAACAAAGCACCAATTTTGAGTCTATCAACAGTTGGGTCCTAGTCTTTTTACCTTATCCTGATTCAGATTTTTCTTACTCCTCCAGTTGGTCTCTTTTCCAATTATATGGGGAATCTGTCAATGTCTCCTACATTGCAGATTTGTTTCGTTGGTCCTATTTTGTGTCAAAAGCTTCCTAAGTCACTTTTGTGGCATGCTCACTATTCAAGGATTAAACCTTTGTCGGCCATTCTGTAGTTTCCTTGACCTTTTGTGTCGGCCATTCCCTGGTATCGGTTCATTACATCATGTCTTCAGCGTCCTTGTCGTGAAATTTAGTACCAATTCCAGATCCAATTAGTCTTTGACTTACCTCGTGTTGGATGATGAAGGATGCCTTAATGCCTTCCTTTCAACGGATCTCTTCCTATCGACTGCAACACATCTTGCTCTGGGGACAAGATTTACAGTTTTATGGCAGTACCTTGGGAATTGTTGTCCTCAATGGCAATTTCCCTCGCTATTGGGTAGTGGGGATACCTTAATGTCTCCTACTCGATGGATTCTTCAAGTGTTCGACTTCAAGTCCTTGTAATCACACTTGTTAGAATGTACTAAGTACCTTGGGGATCATTTTCATTAATGGTGGTTTCCCTCGTGTTTTTTAACGATTTTCCTTATTGACCGGTAATCAAACGGCTTCCTCCATGTTCGACTTCAGCTCCTTTATTTGCATGGTTAGGATTTGTACCTTTTTTGGGCGGTTTGGATTGAAGACCTTGGGCCGACAGTGGCATTGTTATTTTTTGCTATTGCCCAAGCTGCGAAAGATATTGTTATATTTTATATGACATTTTGCTGAGACATAGATCCACCTTGTATTTTTGTGGCTATGATCGATTGTTGAGCATGGATCCACCTTGTTCATTTGTGGCCATGGCTCCTTTAGATTTGATATGGCGCCTTTTTGCATATTGAGCGACCATGATAGTTTCATCAGTTATACATATGTTGGATCCACCTGTATCTTTATGGAAATGTTTCATATATGGACATGTATGTTCCAAAGATCAGTTTTCTGACATTTATCTCTCTTACAGGTACCTTCACTCTAGCCTTTCGATCTTGGATTCTCTGTTCTCTCTCCATACTCAACTGTTTCCTTTATAATGTATTTCGGCTATCGTCTTCCCCTATAACATCACACATTAGGGGGCATATTTTATAGCTCAAAATGACACATCTCTTCCTGTGACCACTTTCCCATGATTTCGTCGCATGTCGACACTTCCATGACGACACTTCATGAAAGTCACTGAAAGTCACTAAAAAAACACCTATCTTGGAGGACCCATATCTTTAGTTCTGTAACTCCGTTTGACCTCATTTTTGCGCCGTTGGAAAGTTACTTTAGTTAGATAAAACTTTTTAGAAGACACAAAAGTATGAAAATGCCCAAAAATACCTTAAAAATGTGGTTTTTTGTGTATACACGACTCTCCTTATGTGCAACTCGCGCATCACTCGCGACTCTTGTGTTTTGCAAGTCGCGCATGCATATATTCATGGGTTTCTCTTGTGTAAACTCATGTATCATGCGTGGGTTGTCCTCCTTCATAGTCGTGAATCTGTTTCTTAACATTAAAACATAAAAACACGCCTTTGGAGTTAGTTTGGGTAGTTATACAACTGACTCCTTCAGTTGTAACCACTTTGGCTTCGCCCCTAACTCTTCTTCATCATATAAATAGAGGTAGGGAGGTCCATGAAAGGGGACTTGGATTTTATGCATTGTTATGCTGGAGGAATCGGGACTCTCTTTGCCTACACCTTTGCCTTGGAGGTCTTCCCTTGTGTTGCAAAGCTTGGAGGCTGAGTTCTTTGGAGAAGAGAAGCAGCAGAACCAAATCAAGGTTTCGTAAGGTGCCAACTTGAAGAGAAGGTATACTTGTACTTGTTTTCAAGATTAATAAAGATGTGATGTCCTTCTTCTTCCCAAATCATTGTTCAATGTGTGATTGAATCTCTGTTTATGATCAGATTATGATGTTAATCAGATTATTATCTCAGATTTATTTGATTATCATTTCTTTATATGTGTTCATAATGGTTTGAGGAAGGTATAACTTGTTTTGCAGGTCTCTTGGTGCGAGAGGAGCAAGAAGAGGATTGAAGAGAAAGCTTGGACCAGCCTTCAGTTATTCAGGTGTGGACCTTTCTCATCTCTGATCTTGCTTATATATGCTTGCTGAACATTGTGCATCTCTCTTTCAACCCCAGTACATTGATGGCCTCTTAAACCCTAGCCATAGGATACTTTCCTTTACAACACCTGGCCACAAAGTGCAGCTGATTCAGGTCCCACATTTGGATCATGTGACCTAGTAAATGCACATAGGATCTCATCCCTGGTAATATGAATAATTTAAGGATCCCACACTCACGAAGGAACCTCACGGTCATTGGGTCATTTTCTGGTTAGAGGTAATCCAACTCATGCCATGTTTATTTCCAAACAATCATTTTGCGAGTGTGTTTTCCTTCCAAAATAATTTAAACATCCATTAGAAGCATACTAAAACCCTTGGAAAAAAGAGAATTTGCAAAACATATGCTATTTTTTTGTTTTATTGAATTTCCCTAGCTTCCAGCATACTCTCTCTAAGAGAATAGAGCGCATGCGATATTTCTCAGTGTTTTCCTAGTATTGAAAGAGATCCCTAAGCAATTTTCCCTGTTTAAAGGGGTGTATCGATGCACCTCCCAAAAGGGAGAAAAGAGTCAACCTGGGTATGCTTTGTACCCTTGGGGAAATTCTCAAAAAACTCAAAAAAATGGCTTAAAATAATAAAAAATCCACTGTGAAAGTAAAGGGGTGAAGCTTATATTTTACCTTATCCAGATTGTTCGAGCATAGATGGCCTAGAACTCCCAGAATATTCAGTTGAAAATTAGCCTGTTTGCACCAAATTCACTCCAACACTATGGTAAATCAACAATGGTATAAAATATTTACTATTCCCATCTTTATATCAATTTTTGTTTTTTATTTAACAATAATTAATCAAATATTTAAATTTTTTAGGTTTTTTCCATATATTTCCCATAGTTTTTATAATGAATTTGTTCTAACTCTATTTTCAAGGATTTTGTGTCATTTTTTATGACGCATTTGGCTATGTGATGAGTTTATTTTTTATTTTTTCACGCTATGAGATTAGATGAAAAAGTACCTAGTAACTTTTATACCTTTGAATTGCTCATTAAAAACTCATTGAAGAGGTATCGAGTGCATTTTTACTCTTTTTCAGACTTGTTAAAATTGGATGATGAAAAGTACACCTTCTATGGAGTCACCTTTAAGCTTTTTTCAAGCTACCTAAACAGAAAAAATCTCACCAAAATAACTTGATTCTTTCACGCTTGTAAAAGTATTTGAATTATCGTTTAGTCGATGGTGGTTTACTCCTTTTTCAGATCAATTAGACTCATTTACAAAAAAGGTACACTCTAGTTTATTGCAACTAGAATATTTCTCCTAGGCATTATTTTATACTTTTTTGGGTCTCGGGAAGTAAGTCTATGAAAAATTCCACCCTGGAGTCTTCTTAGTCATTTCACACTCTCTAAACATGAAACTAAAAATAAGTTTTCTTTCAGGAGACTCATTAAATCAAACGATCAAGGACCCTTTATAGGAATGAACCACTCCTTTCTCGGGTTCATAAAATGTATGAGAATGGAATCATCACTTAATGAGATACAACGAGTGTTTGTTACCCTCTTTGAAATATTAAAAATTAAAAATAGGCACTCATACTTTGATATGGGGAAATTAAAGAAATGGGAAAAGAAATTTCATTTGTATCAATCGTAGCTAACAGACCACCCTTGACCATGTCATCTATTTGCATTTTCATTTCCAATAGTTGGGTATTTAGATTGTCCTCAATTCAATCTATTTTTGTGATTCATTTAACTCCTTTGATTCAATTCAAAGAATTCATCATCATATCCTTGCATTACACCTACTCTTTGTCTCCTTGAGTCAATGTTTCCAAGTCATTTGTCATGTCATTCAATGTTCAAAGGGAGTGTCATCTGCAATCAACCTCTTCAATTAGCATACCTTCCTTCAAATTCATTCATATATGAGTTAGTCCTATGGTTGTTTTATCACTTCAGCATTGGTTTTGTTCCATGTTTTATGTCGATGATGGGGGCAACATCATGGCACTTCTTCGGCGAGTCTATTCTTGTCGACTTCAATACATCATCCAGGAATTTGACTTTGAAACCAAATCAAGTACATTTAATCCTGCATGCCTTAACAGAAGGTTTCCTTTCTTTCAACAGTAGGTTTTCATCAGTGAGTTATGATTGGAATATTCTATCAAGTGTTTGAATTCAATTCCTTTATTCACACTTGGGATAATGTACTCATATACCTTGGGAAACATTGACATCAATGGTGATCTCCCTCACACTTGTTAATAGTATACATCAATGACTAGTAATCAAATGGATTCTACCATGTTCGACATCTGGAAATCTATTTACATGGTTAGAATTGTATCATTGGCGATTGGAATGAAGACCTTGAGTGGTTAGTTATTGATATAAATATGTGCATATCCTCAAGTTGCGATGGAGTATTATTTGAATTCATGACATGGATCCACATTATATGTTCAGTGGTTGTGTTCAGTATTGGGTCTGGATAACATGGATCTACCTTTTATGTTCCATAGCCATGTTTTGTTTCCGGTCTTATTGATCATGGATCTACAGTGTATTCTTGGTAACCATGACATAGTCACCATCATGGATATGTAGGGTATTGGTCTACATCCATGACTGAGTCAGATAATTTGGTCACCAGTCTTGCATTAGATCTGAAACTAATTTCCATTTTCCTTTGATACCTCATTGACATTTAAAAAATTATTTTATCTATCACATCCATCTATATTCGTACTTTGGGAGGAATTTTGTTGCACCTAGAATAGGCAACAATGCTTTAATCCCTTAAAATATGTAGCGAGGAACTCTTTTGGATACTTTTTTCTCAATCTTCTCCTGGATGACACACCATTCCTTCCATGAAAGAGCACTAGGAAGAGATGACACACCTTTCTCATTGACAATAGGTTCCAGTGACGCCCTTTCCTTCATTACAAAGTGTGTCGGTGCACATACCTTCACTGTAAGAAGAACCAACAATATTTAAAAGGAAAAAATAGAAGTTTCAAGAAGCTTCCAAGTGAAACCTCTCATGGAGGATGATCCTATCCACTTGGGAGAGATGGAACTCAAACTCCTATCCCATAGGGAACCTTCCCTATCCTCTTCCCAAAATATCTCATCTCATTTGAGCCTCTGTTGGACTATAAAAGAAGGCTTCATGGATCGTGTGACAAAAGACAAAGAAGAGCATCCTTATGCGGTTGGATTGAATTCTGGTATTGAGGCAAAGTTGAGAGAGTGTTGTGAGAAAATATTTTTAATTAGTGGAGAGTTTTGTGAGTGTGACAAAAAAATTGTGGAGACAAATCTATTGACATCAAGGATTTGGTTGTAGCTTTCTCTTTTCATTGATTAATACAAAAGTTTTTCCCTTTCCCATATATGATTTGTGTGAATATTAATAATTTATTATTAGATTTCTTGATCACTAATATAGATTATTGATTTATCTTATTACTCTCATCCCTTTCCTTGTTTATTGTGTTTCTTTGTAGGTACAATGAATCACATTAATATCAGTGGAACAAACACTAAATCCTTCAGATCTGAGGTAAAAGAATGGTTCATTCAAGGATATTAGTTACCTAGGGAAAGGAAATGTTGTTGTGACTTTGTGCTCTATACTTGTACCATACAAGCTAGAGGAGCAATTAGTGTCCACACTGGTTGAAGTATTCCTAGAAACAATGCCCTCATAATTAACGCCCTATTTATGAGAAAAGCTGTGGGAAACAAATATGGCCATTAGAGGAAATTTGGGGTCTAAAATGGGCCTTATAAGAAAACATGCCAAAATAAGTTTTTGTGAGTTGGAATTCAAGAACCAATAGAATTTCAATAAAATAAGTCAACCATAATGGTTGAATTGACATATTTGTCATTAAAAAAAACTACTTTTTTTGTTCGTATTTTCGACATATCTCATTGTTTTTTTACTCAAATTTCGATCGGGAGAGCTCGTTGGATGCAGAATTTGATTCCACATCCAACGAGTACCCACACTGCATACTTTTTATAGACCCCGCTACCCCAAAAATAAGAAATACCTGAAAAAACGTGATGATGATGTCATCATCACATTTTTTCAGGTATTTCTTGTTTTTGGGGTAGCGGGGTCCGTCAAAAGTATGCAGTGTGGGTACTCATTGGATGCAGAATCAAATTCCGTATCCAACGAGCTCTCCCGATCGAAATTTGAGTAAAAAAACAGGGAGATATGTCGAAAATACGAACACAAAAAGTAGTTTTTTTCTTTCTTCCTCCAAAATTAATCAATATTATTTTATTATTTTAACTATTATTTTATTATTTTAGCTAGTATTTTATTATTTTCCTTAGGAGGCCCATTTTAGACCCCAAAATTCCTCTAATGCTTTGTACTTGTCCACACTACCATATGAAATATTCTTTATCTTGTAAATCCATCTAGAAGTTACAATTGAATTCCTCTCAGGCCTAGGAACAATATCCCAAACATCATTCTTTAGAATAGAATGATATGCTTTGTCATAGGATCTTTCCACACTTGTTTCTATGCAACCTCTTCATATGATGAAGGCTCTAAGTCATAGATTCTTCTCATCGATGCAACATATCCCAAATACCTATTGTGATTATTTTGGTCTCTAGAAGTTCCTATGGTTCTCCATGCTTCTCAATATCTCTCAATACATCTCAACACCATGCTGGCGTTCTCTATATAGGAGGTTCATCAACTAGTTCAATCGTTTCATCAATGACAGGTAGCTCTACATGCTCTATTCGTTTCTCCCTTTGAACATCAAAAGTAGAGGAATCATCATCATGATCCTCTGATATAGGAGCCGTATCCTCCTAAGTCTTTGGACCACATTCAATCTATTTTGATCACTTGAATGTTTCCTCATAGAAAGTCACATCCTAACTAACCTCAACATGTCTCTCACCAGGTACATATATTTTGAATGCCTTGGAGGCATCGCTGTATCCCACAAAAGTTACCTTCTTTTTAGAAGGTTCCATCTTGGTTCTTTTTTGCTTTTCTATGTGAATATACATAGGACATCCAAAAATATGAATATGTGATATGCTCAATTTCTCACGAGTGAACACCTCTTCGGGTGTTTTCTCATCAAGAAATGCATGTGAACTTCTGTTATGTATGTGTGACTACTGTACTAGTAGCTTCTTCCCAAAAATAAGCATATATATCATGATCATGTAACATGGCTTTTGTAGTCTCACAAACAGTTATGTTATTTATCTCTACAACCCCTTATTTATCTCTACAACCCCATTCTATTGTGGTTTGTAAGGAACTGTTAATTTCTTACATATACCTGCATCACTACAAAACTCATTAAAAGAATTTGATTCAAATTCTCCACCATTATCAGACCTTAGGGCATGAATATGACTACTTTTATGGTTCTCAACTAAGGATTTGTATTCTTGTAATTTACTGAAGATTTCACTTTTGGATTTCATGAAGTAAATCAAATCCTTATGGGAGAAATCATCAATGAATAAAAGATAGTAAAGTTTCCCATTGAGGGATGGGAAAGACATGGGACCACAAACATCTCAGTGTACTAAATATATGATTCATTTAGATCTATTATGGATGCTAGGAAACTTATTTTTAACATTATGTCCTAAAGAAAAACTTCGAAAAACAACATCATGTACAAAATAAAAACTATCCATACCTTTCACCATTCACTGCAAACTAGGTAGTGCTCTAAACTAGAGGTGACCAAACCTCCTATGCCACAAATCACATGGGATCATAGTATGATGTTTCATGGTTGAAATAATATTTACTAGGACCTTGTAGAGTCCTTCATCTTAAAATCCAATAACAATAGAAATATCAATGTTCCAGTTCGTCATCCATAAGTATTCTTAAGTCTCCAAAAAGATGACTCAGAATCCTTTATATTTAAGAACATAAACATAGAGAAAGTTATTCTTCAATTGAGGGACATACATAATGTCCTCCACATGTAGTGTGTCTCCTGAACTTGGCTTGAAGGATGTGGATCCAACTCCTTGTATTGAGTATGTGGAATTATCTCCCGATTCTACCAGACATGGAAATTGTTTCTCTTTTAGGTTGGATATTGTGCCCTTGTATCGTGAAATGTGCTTGGAATCAGCACTGTCAATCAGCCATGTATCTTCTCACATGACGATAAATCCATACAAATAAAATATGAGGTAATAATCCCTCCTTGTCTCTTTCTAGTCAGGTGCATCTTCTTTGGAAGTTTATTCTATAGCAGTGGAAGCATGAAATATTCCTTATTTTCTTTTCCTTACAAGACAATCCCATACAAAGTGTACCTAATGTTTCCAATAAAAGGATAGAGGATTTTATTTGCCAAAAAATTTATTGATCTATTTCGTGTTTATATGGAATAATTTCTTGGGAGAGAATGGATTCCTCCTTTCTTGGTTCTAGATGTGAGAGCAAGATTCTCTTCCTTAGTGGTCACAACTTCATTCTAGATGCGCCCTTCTTCTTGAATACAGTCATGCCAAAGTCTTTTAAAGTTGGGTTTCTCTTCTTTTCCATTTACTGCAACAAGAAAGGTCTCACATGAGGAAGGGAGTCTATCAATGGTGGTTTGAATAAGGTCATCATCATTAGTCTCCACTCCTATGTGTGCAAGTTTATCCTTAACCTATGAAATCCTTGCGAAGAAGGAATCTATTGTCTCTTCTCTTTCCATCTTAATGTTGCACGACTTGTTCCTCAAATCCCTCTTTTGAGTAGGGGAATTCTTGTAATAAAGATTCATGTGATGATGATGTCATCATAAATTTTTTTAGGTATTTCTTATTTTTGGGGTAGCGTGGCCCATCAAAAATATGTTGAGTGGGTGCTCATTGGATGCAGAATTTAATTCTATATCCAAAAATCTCTTCCAATTGAAATTTGAGTAAAAACACAGGGAGATATGTCGAAAATATGAACAAAAAGGTAGTTTTTTTATGACACATTTCCCTAAATTTATACTAAAATTTTTTTTAAGACGTGCTCCCTTTTTTAATTTTAAAGAATTTTTATTGGCTAATACATGATGACATGGAATTTGTATTATTTTTAGAAGGCCCATTTTAAATTGAAATTTCCTCTAATGTTTGATGTTCCTTCAAGTCAGTCTTCTGGTCGGACAAATATTGATGTTATTGCTTCAAGATCTTTGCTCAATACTTCAAAATAAGTGTAGGTTTAGAATTTTTGTACAAAACTAAACTCTTGTAGTCCCTTGCTTTGATACCATGTCAATGTTTGAGAAAAATTGAAGATACTTTAACTTTAAAACTTTTGATAAACAAATCCATTGCATGTAGATATCATAAACAATTGAAATAGACAAATTATTTAATTTGTAAGACACTATATGTGCCCTAAGAAAACCCTCCAAATACGGAGGATGAAAAACCCAACAATCCTTTAAGTATGATAAATAATTGTAGAGAATTATTTTACAACACTTGCATATTGCTTGATAAGAGATATCAAAGAAACACTAGAGAATATATATCACTCAAACATTGTCTTAGCCTTTCCAAGTGAATAAAACTATAATAGAAAGCTTATTCAATCATACAATGGGAGGTATCAAATGGCTGCATGCCTCTTGGGAACGGTAAACATTATGTGCACTATCCGCACAATACCTATTTCACCTTCCTTAACGAGGGATAGGGGAAGTATGAGAGATAAATAGATAGAGAAGGGAGTTAGGTGTAGGAGGTTGACATGTGGTGATGTTGGGGGTTGCATGTAGAGGATGGAGGGTGACATGTGGGGATGTTGGGGGTTGCATGTAAGAGAGAGAGAGAGAGAGAGAGAGAGAGAGAGAGAGAGAGAGAGAGGAGGTGTTGTCAGTAGAGAGGAAGGGGGATTAAGAGAGACAAAGAGATATATAGGTTTAGGGGTAGGGAATATGTGTGTGTGTGTGTGAGTGAGAGTGAGTGAGTGAGAGAGAGAGAGAGAGAGAGAGAGAGAGGTTAGTGTGGGAGGGAGGGGTATTATGGGAGATAGAGAGAGGGGGGTAGGTGTAGGAGAGTGAGGAGTGGAGTGGGAACAGAGAGTAGGATAGAAAGAGATATATAGACTATGGTTGGAGGAGGTGATTATGGGTAGGGGAGGGGGTTAAAGAAGAGAAATAAATTGGTGTATTTAAGAATTTAGAGAGAGAGAGAGGGAGGATTTAAAATATAATAGAACAATTTGCACGTGTTATTAGCGAATGCATGTTATAAATGCATGTGTGTTATTTTAAAACAATGCAAAAGACTATTTAATGTGTGTGCATTTTTAATTTAAAAAATGATCACAAATGACTTTTTCCACCTACATGATGAACAATTTGTCTTAATTTGTTTAAGTTTTAGATTGTCAAACATGTAGGTTGGGCATAGAACTAACAAAACACATCCATTTTTTCATTTCCTTGTTTTTCAGCCTCTAACCTACATATATGCTCTATGTGTTTATTTCTAATGACATTGCACACACTTATAGAGATATTTGTGTAAATTTTAAAAATATATATTTTTGCAGGAAGACAACATTGTTTTATATTTTTATTCATTTCTATTTGGACACGTGTCAAATTTCTAAAAAATATAGGTTTCTTATTATATATAACTTTTGATTGGTTCACCTATTTTCATAAAAAGAAAAGAACCCACATAAGTATAGACAAATACATACACATTAAAAAAGAAAGTTCATTCATTGTGTTAAGAATCTCCTTCTCATTCCAAAGCCCTAATGCTCCACCTTCTCATTCCAAAGCTTTACTTAATTTATTAATTTTAAAATAATATAAAGTTAACATAAAAAATGATGGAAAATAGGGACACATAAGAACCACATGTTAACTACAACTTTGCAAAAAAAAAAAAAAAATTGTGGTTTTTACATATCAAAATAAATCTTTGTGAAGGGAAAACAACCTAGTCAACAACTAAAACAACAAACATAGGATAAATTAGAATAGACCCCTAATTGTCATCACAAACATACATACACACATACATACATACGTATATCCCCAAATACCCCGTGAGGTCACTTTCATCATAAACCTAGTGCATCTTCTATATCCATCACACTTTCTCCAATATTCTAGAGCGTATAAAAAGAATTCGCAACATTAAAGAAGTCGCCATTTTTTATGTTATTTTATTTGGCCTCTTCTATTCATCTACACTAAAAAAAAATTCTTTCTACGAAGCAAATTTAGGAGTATAGTGAGGCTTTAAAACACCACTACCTAATAAGGATGGGATTACAAAAGTCTTGCTAGAGCCAAGCACTATAAATTCTGAAAAGTTAGGAATCATGGGCTATAAAGGGATACTTAGGTCAAACATGTTGGAGGTTGAGGTCGAAGGGTCAATACCCAATGGGTCAATCGCATTGCCACTCCTAGATAATAACAAGTGGATATTTAATTGGCTTATTTTTTATTTGCACATAAATTGATGCGCTATCATCAACACTCCTAACCTAAATTAGAGGAAATTTCAATTTAAAATGGGCCTTCCAAAAATAATACAAATTCCATGTCATCACGTATTAGCCAATAAAAATTATTTAAAATTCAAAAAGGGAGCACCTCTTAAACAAAGTTTTAATATAAATTTGGGGATAGGTATCATAAAAAAAAAAAAATTGTTCATATTTTCAACATATCTCCCTTTGTTTTTACTCAAATTTTAATCAGGAGAACTCGTTGGATGCTAAATTAAATTTCACATCCAATGACTACCCACTCTGCATACTTTTTACGGGCCCAACTACCCCAAAAACAAGAAATACCTGAAAAAATGTGATGATGATGGCATCATCACATTTTTTTCAGGTATTTCTTGTTTTTGGTGTACAACGGTTCCCATCAAAAGTATGACGAGTGGATACTCGTTGGATGCGGAATTTAATTCTGCATCCAATGAGCTCTCTCGATTAAAATTTGAGTAAAACACAGGGAGATATGTCGAAAATACGAACAAAAAAGTAGTTTTTTCTTTTCTTCCTCCAAAATTAATAAATATTATTTTACTATTTAACTATTATTTTATTAATTTTCCTTAGGAGGCTTATTTTGAGTTGAAATTTCCTCTAATGTGGGGATTTAGATGTAATAGGTTTAATAGGACAGTTTACTAAGGCCATAAGAAAGGATCCATGGATGCAATGGTTAAGGATTTCATATAAAAAGAAGGTGTTGCTGGTTGGTGAACATAACAAATAGGATAAAAAAGTATTTTTCCTCCAACTCAAGTGAAGAAAAATCTTTGAGGCCTTGGGATATGTTTACTATATAAAGCCAAGGTTTCAATCGAGGGTTGAAGACCATTTTTTGTTTTAGGTAGATAACCTCACCTAAGGAGGGAATGCGATGTTAAAGTTTAGGCTGAAATTACATAGAGAGAATAAGTAACTCAATCCAAACAAAAAGCTAATTTATCCTTCTTATTGACTAAGAGGTCTAAATTCCAATCTTACATAACCAATAGGTATTCTCACAAATCCAAGGACCATTATGCAACACATTCTTAGCATTGATTCCATCCAAAACTTAGAAAAGGAATATACCATTGGTGGGGAAATGGACCAAGGTGCTATTAAAATTATAATACTCATATTTACCGTGTACTAGGGCACAAATCACCACCTTGGGGTGGTTCTTCCAACAAAATATACTAGCAAGGAAACTTGTTGAAAATACTTATAAAGATGATCAAATAAAACATCATTTATTTCAATATCTTGGATACGAGGTTCACGTTTAGGAATTTTATCCGAGTGTTAAGACCTTCAAAACAAACTTATGGTGTTCTTCATAGGAACTATTGTTTCTCATAGAATTAGTCCTTCAATCAAAACAATAGCATTTTGGGTGGAAAAAAGGAAACAAGGCCACTCCACTTATGTTTAAGAGTAAAAACATGAACAACTAAGTGGGGTAAGATCAATGTGACAAGACTAACAACTACCCACATGGTAGAAGATATTAAATCCAAATCTCTCATTGTCAAAAAATAAAAGAAAAATAACCCCCAAATAGCAACATTATGTCTTTCATTAATATAATTTATTCAATATTTATTCTCCATTCGTCTCCGTTAATTATAAGAATAATTAAGGTATCTATACTTTTCAACTGATAGCTTCCAAAAACAAAGTAATATTTTTATTTTTGTCTTTTTTTCCAAATAATTATATAAAAATAACAACAATTAAGATTTTGTTATAAAATTTAGGAACACTCTATCTAAATAATATATCCAGAATCTTATAAGTGTAAAATCAAAATAAAAGTTCCATTTTTTAATTTATATTAAATGTAACATCCCTAAATTTCGTAATAATTTTTTTTTATTACCGCATGTAATTCATGAATCTTTGGGAAAAAAATCAAGTGATGTTATGCTTTGTAAATCATTTATCCTAATGAAAATAATTAACAATAAACTCAAGTTTTAAGTGTCTATAATAGTTTTATCGTTATCATGCTTTATTTAGAATATTGGATGTTACATTTAACATTAATTACATTTTGTTAATGAGTCCTTCAATTTTCTTACCAGTCCTATTGCAAGATCTCGATGTGAAGCCATAATGTAGTAGTAGAAGAGATTTAGTTTAAAAACATCTATGGTTGTTTTAATATTTACAGTTGTTTGTGGTAAACATATTCTCAGAAGGAATTTGACTGTGGAGTCTTGGCCTTCCCATGTATGCTTTAAGATAAGGTCCATGAGGCCTCTGTCAAAAGACTTCGACTACTAAAATAAACTCTACAAGGTTTTTAGATGAAGTTTTTTTTTTCCAAGAAAAAAAAGCGTAATTTTATTTCAAGCCGAAGCGATATAAAATTACATTCTGTAGGTGCATATGCACATCAGGGACAAGACCAAAGGTCTGGAAGAAAATAAAAACAAAAATGGTACATAATTTTACTAGGAGTTTTGGATTTTATAAAAATCCTCTAGTTTCCCTTTCTTGCCTTTCTTCTTTGATTTCACTTCTGTCCAACCCCCCGACTGAGTTGTAGCTATAACTAGCTCATTACTCACCTGCGCACTGGACTATGAAAATACTGCCTTTAAATGCAGATTTTTCCATCTAACAGGACATTTACAAGACTCGTGCCCACTAGCAAAAAGGTTTCCTAAAAAGAAACAGGGGACGAAGACAAAGGGGAAAACATGGTAGGAAGATTATGCTCCCTCTACTGATGAGGATTCGGAGGGTGAGGAAAGTGAACCAGAAGTACAAAAAGAAGAGGAGGACAATGAGGAAATAGTGAATTCAGCTGAAAATGTGATGGCACATTCCTTAGATTCCAAAACTGTTAGATGAAGTTATAAATCAATTTTTAGATATTAGCTTAAATGTTACACTTTCATTATCCCTTAGTTGACAGTTAGTAGGGTTTCGGGAAACTTAAAAGAAAAATGGTTTAGTTATGAGTTTTATAAAAGAAATAAGGGAACCATGATGGCAAGTGGTTAATAATACAAGTGTGGAGATGTAAATGAGTTGATTTATACAATAGATCCTAAGATTTCATCATTTTGTTTAAAGACTATGAAACGGGCCTTTATTTTGAATATTTAACTTGGTTTATATATTCTTAATAGGCCATGAGACTGTATGTAACTCTCAAGAATTTATACTCTATTTAGTCAACCATATTGTTTTGGAAATAAACAATCCCTAAGGCTATAAATTCCTTCTACAAGTAAAATACTATAGAAACAACACTGTCTTCACCTGAAGCTTGTAACTAGTGCTACGGTCTGTCGATAATATCGACTTGGTTTTATTTAACAATTTAATAGTTAAGAAACTAGGCTTAAGATGCCTTAAGTGAACTAGCTTAGTTATTTATGCTCACTAAAACTCTCGTCATTCTTGATTTGATCATAAGTTTGTTTTAAAGAAATAATACACCTATTGTGGGAAGATTAGTGTAAACAAAGTATTAAGAAGGATACTTGGATCTAAACATTATGTAAGTTCCAAGTTATGTTTATGTTTGTATACTCTTATTTTAGGTGTTTA
>LPNX010279951.1:71454-91063 GCA_001517045.1 Pseudotsuga menziesii
GATTCAAATAGGTAATGCATAGAGTAGCTAGCAATATATATTTTTCCATAGAAAACATCAAAGGATATAGAGGTGCAAAATACTTTATTGGGTGGTCTCTTTTCTCATGGTTTGTAGGGAGTCCAAGGAATAAGACAAAACAAGGTAGAGAAAAGGTTTAGATCAAACATATAATATTAAAAGGGTTGTTTATATTAGTATGTAGCATAGTTGTGGAATTTTAAAGATGATCTAAGTCATTCCTCTATCTATGGGTAACAATGATGATAAGGGTGTTGAACTTTGAAACACTCATGGATGCCTATTTGCTTATACTACTGAGTTTATGGAAACAAAGATGGGAATGTAAAATTTTCTCTGATTTTAATCAATCAAATCAATAGGGAAAATTATAATTTATGGAAACAATCTTAATTATATTCCTGGATGAAGGAACCCAATTAATGAAAACTAAAAAAATGGCTACAACTAGATAAAGCAAGTATACTTGTTGTTGTTTGGTTATTCTTTCCAACATGATTAAGGAGCTTGTAGCCCATGACAATGATACATATAAGGGGGTCATGGTAAGTTCATATAGAAACATCAAATAACTTATTAACCAATCCCAAAGAGCTCCTTAATTGTTTCTCGTACAAGTATAGTAAAGAATCCCACTCATCACATTTGGTTGGGTCATGAGGTCATAGAGGTACTACTAGAATACGATTCACCAAGCGTTGTCATACCTTGGATCCAAATATATGGTGGAAATCGATTACGGCATGAGTTTATGTTTTAAACCAAAAATAGAAAATCGATTTGGGATTTTTGTTGTGGAAAAGAGGCAAGTCGAGGGTTTCTCCTATCATTCATGCAACCCTGTCGAAAAGAGGCAAGTCGAGGGTTTCTCTACATGAACCACTGCTGCTGCAACTTCTGTGGGCTTCCCATTATTTGGTGGTTCTATCTCCGAGACAAATGGTATGAATTCAGTTCCATTTTCGTTTTCTGGAAAGAGCAGTGCTGCATCTGCTATTGCAAAGACGGATTCCAAATTGAGAAACCCTGAAACAATTCCACAGGTTGAACCATCATCTGTTATAGGTGAAGACCATTCATTTAAAAGCTCTACCAGTGGTGCAAATTTCACAGTAAAATCCCAAAATGAACTGAAAACCAGTGTTGTCTCTCCTTCCCCATCACGAGAAGCTCTGGGTGCAGCAGAGAAGTGCTATCTGTGAGATTTAGAATGGGAATGGGAGGGGTTTCTGCCCTTTATCTGCAGAGGAGTGGTCAATAGGTAATTCTTCATCACGTGAACAATAGGAGAGGGCCGAAGAGGATAAGGCCACAGGGGATAGAGCTCGCAGAGGAGAGGGCGGCAAAGGAGGGTTTGCAAAGGAGGGGGGTTTGCAGAGGTCACACTGAGGCTGACAGAATGCCCCAAATGGATCCGTTCTTAGGGATTCCACCATATCAGCTGCACTTGTAAGTAGATGCTCTTTAATAGATAAGTTAACCTCCTTGCTTGAGTTCATTTCTTTTAGCAGGCTTTCCATGTTCTTTAGCTACTGTAGATGAAAGCTACTGTAGTGGATGGAAATGGTACAGAAAAGGGCCATATTATAGTCACCACCATTGGTGGCAGGAATGGCCAACCTAAGCAACCCATAAGCTACATGGCAGAACGTGTGGTGGGAACTGGATCATTTGGAATTGTATTTCAGGCTAAATGCTTAGAGACAGGGGAGACTGTAGCAATTAAAAAGGTTATGTAGGACAAACGATATAAGAATCGTGAACTACAAACAATGTGCCTTCTGGATCATCCAAATATTTTCTCTCTAAAGCATTGTTTTTTTTCAACCACTGATAAGGATGAGCTCTATCTCAATCTGGTGTTGGAGTATGTACCAGAGATAGTTTATCATGTAGCAAAGCACTACAGTAGGATGAATCAATGAATGCCTCTGCTTTATGTAAAATTATATACTTATCAGATCTGTAGGGCCTTGGCCTATATCCATGGTGGTATTGGAGTATGTCACAAGGACATAAAACCACTGAATATTCTGGTCAATCCTCACACTCATCAGCTTAAGCTCTGTGACTTTGGAAGTGCAACCCTGGTGAGAATACCCAGATTTCGTTTTGGTTTTCGCAATTGAGAGTGTTTTGGTTTTCAAATTTCTTTGGTGGCTTTTGCGACTGAGAGGTCAAAATGTCAAATTCTAATGAATCCATCTTATACAATGTACATGCTCAATATGGCACTAACCACATTAGAAGTATCACCCTCTACATCTGCTCAGAACTACCGTTGTTCTGTTGTAAAGTATTAAAAAAGCTTCAAACTGATTGAGAACATGCACAAGTCCTATGGTCATGGTGTTTCCTATGGTCATGGTTTTTCCACTGCTGTTTGAATGGTCATGGTGTTTCCAGTGCTGTTTGAATGTTCCTGTAGCAGCCTCCTATTGAAAGTCCAGAGATCACAAGGAAGACCCTTACGGTCAAATATTCCTGTAGCAATTGCCAACAATTAGACCAGCATTCATCTCCCAGTAATCTTTGCAGAGAAGTATTCAGCCCTTTGAAGAAATCTGCTCATGATTTATCGTCATAGTCTTCATTGTGTGCCAGGGGGTTCTACGCCTTGGAGGGTTTCTTTGCCTTTCTTTGCTTCAGCATTCAGCTCTGGAATATCATTCCATACTTTTTCATGCTAATTGATAAGAGCATTCAGCCTTCTTTGGACATAATTAGTGAGTCAAACTACTCTAGGCTTGTACTAGCTGTTTTGAGGTGGGCCAATTTCATTTGGAGGCTTATTTCAGCCATTTTTGCACAGGTCTTGTTCCTTTTTTGGAGGATGATCACTTCGGATAGATGCATGGATGTTTAAACTTTATACCCTAAATGCATGGCATTTGGAGGCTGATTGCTGGATATCTTGTTACTGTTTTCCTTTTTACAGCCCACACATGAGGCAAAGTTACACTCATTTGTTGGAGCGTTCATCCTATGGGAGCTAGTTGGCACACATTCCATGGAAGCATCCTATTATTGGATGTGTTTCATGAAGGGTTCCACTTTGTTAGAGGGTCTTTTCAGAATTTTCCCATCGCTTGAGAAGGGGCCACCCCATTTTGGAACTTCCTTGCTTGCACGTGTCAATGTCTTAGAGAGTTCATTTCCATGTTTTGTGGTTTCTTGCACATGGAACTAAGGTTATATGAGGTAGGACCTTTGTGGACAGTTGGTCGTGTTTGTTGGAGTGGTTATGGAGGCCTACCTTGAAGAGCCCTTTCATTGTGAGAGAATCTTTGCATGGTTATATGCCTAGTTTTATGGCAAGCGTTCACCATTGAAGAGCCCTTTCATGGTTATATTATGCAGAGGTAGAGGAATCAGAGTCAAGAAGTGATTTGATTTTTTATTGTTTTATTGGAATATATTGAGGCTTATATTACCAAATTACAAAAGTACATCTCCTTATATTTGCTCACTCTTCCAATTCAGGCCGTAAGACATCACATTATCAGAGTGAGTACTGTTTCTCAAGAGGCCAGAGTATATCAAATAGTTGCAAGAGTTGATTATATGAATTCACAGAGTCTGATGTATAGGGAGAATGAGTGAATTTGTATTTCCAATATACTTATTATCATTTTTGTTCCGTTATAGGCTTTTGGCACTATACCGATCCACTACTTTTGTCTGCCAATATAATTTTATGATTCTACAAAAGGAAAGCATCATGATATTAGCTATATGAAATTTATAGTGCAGTACACATAATCTTTCCTTTAATATTTTATGTCATACAACATTGTTCAATAAATTTATTAATGCTAATGGTTCAGGCCACGAAAAATCATCCTTTTATACCATGGTGACGAAGAGGAAGGCGTTGAGGAGGAGACAGATGAGGTGGTTCCTAATGGTGTAGAAGAGGTAGAGCTTTCCCATGTTAAACTTGAGCAAGCAGAAAGAGAATGTAAGGTGGTTCTTGCTGACGCCAGGAAAATTGCAGTACATGGGGATTTCCTTAGCTTATTAGAACCGGATTTGTCTCCAGAAAAGGATGGTGCTCTTTGGATGATTTCCAGTGGAAAACCTGCACTGGTGAGAACCTTTGTGTTCTGTTATTGTTGATAATATTTTACCTTTTTAGATCACTTTAATTGCCTTCTTTGTCCTTTCACAATATGATAGGGCTATTTAAAAATGGGTATATAAGATATGAATTATAATGCTACTGATTTTGTAAGTTTCTATTGTAAATATCTAACTTTGGCAACTTTTCTTCATAGAATGGGCATACTAACAACTTAGTTTTCTTCTTTTAAGCATTCAGACATAGGGGAGTATTTTCATAACTTATTGTTTACCTCTGTAGATGAAAATATGCTCTGTATCCAATTTCAGATTGTGCTTTACATTTTAGGGGAGCAAATTCTTTATTAAATCACATCAAGGATTTGAAACATGAATATAGATGAAAAAAGGCCAGATATTGGAAATACACAATCAGAAATTGCCAATTTTGCTGCCTACCTAGACATACTATAGAATCATTCTAGATAAATAAATTGGAATAACTAGGACTTGTATTTCGCAGCAACTTTGAGCATTATAAAAGATGAGTTTTCATCTTTGTCAGAATTTCTTAGTTCTCCTAGAATTTTTATGGGCTCTAGATCAATATCCCAGCAGTTTCGTTACCAAAGTTTCCAATTACTTGCAACCAATTTCTGATAGATTGGACTGTTCATTTTATTTGGAACAAATTCCTTAGCTCCCCAGCATTTGAACATTTTTCTAGTGTTGTCTTTTTCCTCTTTTGGAGATCATGCTTGGAGTCCAGTTTCCAAGCATTCCTCCAAGTAATCAAAGAGTTCCTTGAAAATTTCCAAAACCATTGCAGATTTATGTAAGTGATATATTTTGAAAAGGAAGGGAAAAAAAGTAATCACTTTGTCCAAAAGACATACAATGAAGCTCATTTTAGATATAAACAGACTGCAGATCAGCGTTTATGACAATGGTCTCCCTATCTCTCCTTGCCCAAGCTTATAGCTTTTTGGAAGATTGCTGCATTATAGAACTCGGTTGTTACATCATATGGCTAGTAACCCATATTCGAGGCTCTAGATATTTAAAAATGTACAACTTGCTAATGTAAATGGTAACTTACTTGAGCTCTAGGTTCCTCGAATATAAGATCGTGCTTCCTTTTGTATGTGTCATTTCCAAACAACCTAAACTGGGGCTAGGGGGCCTATGCATTCAGGTCAGATAACCAAACTGGTGATGTTTCATCCATGGCATGAACCAAATATTTTTATTTCAGTGTTTCCATAATAAAATAGATCTCCAACTGCCAGTGAAGTTTGATTCTAAAAAATACTGCTTCAAAACAGCTTTTCCTATTAATAGAAAACAGTGGCGGTACACTCACAGGAGTCAGGGCACATGGTCTAGCACAAATTGATTGATTTCTGGATTAGACCTAGAATTGATGTCATGTGAAACATACAAAACTATGTCTGCACTCTAAATTGAGTAACTGCAATTTTGAAATGCTTGAGTGCATATTGTAACCGGTAACCAAAATATAGGGTGGAAATTCCTGCAAATCACAAATGGAATTGATAGTCTCACTAATGTATTTATTCTTGATTTTTAGCCATGAAAAGAGAAAACAACTAATGTTTTCAGTCACAAGGATGCCCTGTGCGAAAATCCAGAATATTTGAATGCAGCTGCACTGGGGATCTTCTGAGTTCTACCCTCACAAGTAGACTCTGGGATCCAAAGAGCATATAGTGTCATTACAACTAACTGGGAAGAGGGGAATTGCACTTCCAACCGATCAGATGAAGGGAACTGAAACCCTGAAGTTTGAACCAACAAGAACCTTGTTATTTTGTTCTTCAATTTTTCTTCAAATGATCTTTCTGGAAGAAGCAGTATGGAAGCACAATGTTTCACCTCCTCAATGCACAAGAAGAGCACTGCATCCACTTCCATCAACCACTTAGGATTTTAGACCAAATGCCTGTAGAATGCTATGTATCTAGTTGTTGACAGAGCCCTAAATCCACCCAAAAGAAACTCAAAAGTGGAGACCACAACCTGCAATAGTTTAAATAGAAACCTCATAACAAGAGATGGAGGAGATGGGGTACTATATTTTGAAGTTTTAACCTTTGGCCAAAGAGGATGATACCAAAAATGATTTCTCGGTGACTGGCTATCATTGGTCTACGTTCCTCATCTGTCTCCACTGCTCTTGAAAACACGTGGGAAACTTGAGTAACAAATCTATGCTGCACTTGACACAATGAACCTTCTTCTCAGTATTTAAGCCTTCTCAATAACTATGTATTTCTGGAACGTTGAAAGTTTCTATGCCGGCCCTTCATTTTCCTGAGACTCAACTGAAAGGACCTTGGAAGGATGTAGGCTTGCTCATCTCTCCTTTCCTTTCTTTTCCTTCTTATTTCAGAGAGACTTTCTGATTAACAGATGACGTTGCCAATCATTTAATGTCCTTTTATTATTCATTAAGTTTTGGCACTGAAAATGTTTCGAGCATTCTTTCAATACTATGAATTTCTGTTTGGAAAAAATTATTTCAAACTTTGGCTGTGGCATTGTCAGTGTGTTTGTTTATTAATCTTGTTATTGTAAACATCAAAATGCCTACTCTGAAAGTCCGACGATAAATGCCACTTCTCACAGTTTATAAACCTTCTTATTTACTTTCTTGTCAGTTCTTTGATTATAATATTTACTTGTAACCTTAGAATGTTGCAGTGCTAAAATATAGTAATGCTTTTGCCTGTTGCATAATACAGATCACAAATATTTGTGTTCCCTAGGCTCATTCAAAATATTGAAATGTTCTGACATTCTTTCTGATTCTTCCTTCTCTGGATGATAACTGTGGTGCAATTTGTCTTTTGAATAAAGCTATGCTATGTGGGAAGAGAATGCAGTTTGTTTTATTTCGAATGGGAGTTTATTACTGGTTTTGTGGTTCTCTATGCTACCTTGGGTACTTTAGAAGTATATTGTAACTATTATTGTGATATCTGGACATGAGGGGGTGAACAGGTATAGTTATTAGCGTGGTTGGCCTAGATAAGTCTTTAGTTGTGATGCAATGCTACTTCTATCATTTCCTCTTATCTTGATAATGAAGAAAAAAAGGATAATTATTAGTTTGTGGTCCTTATCTTTGAACTGCAATAATGGGATAGGAAGTTGTGCGTGTGTTGGATTACTTTATGTCAATTTTCCTTCATCAGAGATAGTCTTGTTCTAAGACATGTTTACTCTTTGGCTTATTATAGGTTGTCATTCCGATTATGAATTGGGAGGCCTCAACCTTCAAAAGGCCTGTTTTGGCATTCCATAGGCATGTCATTACCTTACTTCATTGGGTCGCTATTTCACAATCGAATACATGTATGTATTCCAACCAACATTTATATTTCTTGTTGTGAATTTAGTGTACATGGTATATAATGTTCAAGTCAGATATTTTATGAAAATCTAGTGTTGACATTATACCATTTTTCATTTCAGACGTGGCTGAAAAGATGGCCCCAAAAAGCTGCTGTGATAAGACTAGTAGGAGAAGGAAGTTGGTTCCGTCAATTTCATACCATTTATCTTATAAGAGTCTCACCATTTCCTTACACAATTTTCAATTATGGTGTTGTTGCAACAAATGTCAAGTATGGTCCGTATATATGTGGGTCATTTGCTGGAATGGCGCCAGAGGCCTTGATTGCTATATACAGGTGATAAATTATCTGTTGTTTTACTAGCACAACTTTCATATGTAGTTATCTTTAGAAGTTAGAACTGCTTTTATATGTTCTGCATGGGAATGCAAACCTTTTTTTGACGGGTTTGTCATTCAACTCTGATATGGGAAAATGTTGGTAAATGATAAAAAATCTGGAGTACAATGAGTGGTTGGAACTTTATCATTTGAACATACGATAAGTCATAAAACATATTTTTTGCCTCTTTATATGAAATCGATAAAGCTTTTCAAAATTTGGTGTGGCAGAGTAGACTGATATTGTGTATTGCTTTCAAAGTCATAAACTTTTCATGGATTTTCAGATTTATTGCAGGTTTCTCGGTTTTGTTTTAGAAATTATAACAGCTATAGAAAGACATCAATTAAAAGATGAATTCATCAAATTCATTATTACGTTTGTGTTTTTTTGTTGATGTGTTTGTCTCTGTGAATGCAGGATTTAAACGATCTGTGAACTGCGTATAGTAAATCCTGCCCGGAAGATGGTGTCCAATGTACACTATCCCTTAGTCTATTTCCTCATATCTTATCCATCTATGATCTGGAATGTAAAACTTACTTGGGGGTTGTTTATATTAATGATTATGGCACCTTTTCTACCCCTTTTCCTGCCATATCTATCACAGAGACTTGGATCTGACCTTGTTCTATCCCACTTATGTTCACCCTAAAAGGAAGTGGAGACATCTTCTCCTTCCATGGAAAACCTCGTCAACTAATGGATGTCACTGATGTAAATAGGATACTTACTATAAATATACAATTAATGGACATGCAATCTACTAATAAGGAATCACATACATTGTATAAATTATCCTTTAGTGCCAAACATTGGCAGGTCTTTTAGTGAATTTAGTGTGGATTTTTGTAGAGGCTCAAATAGCGACCACCAAACAATTTCTAAATTTATGGTCTCCAATGGAACATAGTCCATGTAGAAATATGGTCTAATGTATGGATACATATCACCGTTATAGAAATTTATGTCTTCCAACCTGTCTTGGTCAACCTTCCTATATAAATCACCTATCACCTCAATTTTGGGATCCTAATTTGCAAATAATTTTTTTTTTTTTTAAATCACGTCCGTCGCTTAAGCACAAGTGAATTTTCGCTGATAAGTACAAGTGAATTTTTCTATCATCTATTTAGTTTTGGAAATATTGTCTCTCAATGTTTCAACATAAAAAAAACTGATTAATCTTTTGAAGTTAATATGGCTGCAGACTATAGCAGTGGCTTGCTCTCATTAACTTCTCATGGCAATGTTTCTGCAAGTTGTGTGCCTTAATTTGTCCTTTCCATTTCCATTTTCTGTTCTTTAAAGTATAGATACGTAGATACATGCACCATCTTAATGCTACTGTGTTCTTTATTTCAGGCACATCCTTGGCTTACTGATTCCGAAAAAGAACAACTTTGTAGACTTATGGATTGCCAGAAACTTTCTTTAGAGGCTTGTACTCATGCTGTACAAAATGAGAGATTGCCACTTAGAGTGGTTGTTCAAGTGTTATTCTTTGAGCAGTTACAGTTATGGACTTCTATTGCAGGTTGCTTTCTAGTCTCAAACAACCATGACACATCACGGCCAATGAGACATAGCATCCCACTCTCCAATGAGGAGGCCATACCACCTTCAACATTGTGTGGAGAGGGCTGGGTCAATGCAGTAAGAGAAAATCAGGTTCTTAAATTTGGCATGGATAATATGAGATTGCGTGTTTCTGAGCTCGAGAAATAATTCTCAAGCATGAGACAAGAGATTGAGAAATTAGGGAAAGGAAAGAGTGGATGGAGTTCAGTTTCTAAGAAGTTTGGATTCAGGTTTAAATCTCAGTTTTGCAGCACACAAAAAGGTGCTATAAATAGTCAAAATCAGGGTACCAAGGAACCAGACCAACTTAAGTTGAGACAATCAAGACATAAACGAGACTCATCTTCTTCAGATTAAGGTTTATCTGTCACTGCATTTTCCTGTAGATTGTTTTTCTCCCTTGATTATTTGGAACTGCTTGGACATTTTTGTAGCAATGTGTTTCTTGTGGTTGGGAATAAATTTCAGTCATTTGGGTGTGTTGTAATTTTATGTAAGAACATTTACGTTTCCCTTTCATTCAGGCTATTGTATCTTTTCGAAATCCTTTATTCATTGTACTATGGGCATGATATCATTAGTCCACTAGAAGCTAGCTACCGGGAATTAACTGTGTATCAAGAATAGAATCAGAAAAAAATCATTGACCTGATTCTTTGATGGAAAGCAATAGCCTGTTTTCTTATGTGGCATATTTGGCATTGTCATTTGTAGGTTTTTATTCTTGAATGATGTTTCTAAATGTTCGGGTTTTATCAATTATTGTTTTCCATAGGTCTTACTATCAGCCTTAATCTAATTCAGAAACTGCTTAATATTCTTACATGTAGCGTTCTTGTTAAGAGTAGCAGTATCACACAAGCAGATGCACCCATGTACAAAGATGTTCTTGTTTCTTTTTCTAGGTTTTAATAATTTTTACGACAATAATAGAATCAGTGATCATACTTTTTCTAAGCTAGTCACAGTGGTCATATTCATACTTTTTGTTTGAAACATTGTACTGTTGAATAAACAAATGTTTACATTCAGCATGAAATAATAGCTGCAAACATAATAGTAATCCCACTCCACAGCCGTTGCCTATCCTATTGGGACCTTTGTTGCAAAAGACCAATGAACGAATCGTATTGGGATCCTAATTTGCAAATTTTTTTTTTTTTTTTAAGTCACGTCAGTCGCTTAAGCGATGCTTAGAAACCGTCACTTATCCGACAGTTATTCTTTGTAGCCGTCGCTTATCCGACAGTGGAAACCATCGCTTATCCGGCAGTTATTATTTGTAGCCGTCGCTTATCCGACAGTTTCCCTTTCTATCCGTCATTTAAGCGACACCTATGGGTGCAAAAGTTCTAAAAAAATTTCGTCATTGTCGCTTAATAAGTGTCGGATAAGTGACGACTTAAATTCAAGCGACGGTTACTTAAGTGTCGCTGAAGTGACGGTTACTTAAGTGTCTCTTAACTAACGCCAAGTTTCCGACGCTTCAAAAAAAACCTAAGTGTCGTACATGCGACAGGGAAGTGTCGAAAATACGACATGACGGTCGTCGGATTTTTGGTCAAAATGTAGTAGTGACGGAGGTGTTTGACAATAGTGTTGATGTAATTGTAACTTCGGAATGTATTCATCCGTATTTCTTATGTATTGTAACCCAATGTTTATTTTGGGATGTATTATAATGTATTTGAGTCATGTCATTCCCCGATGTTCCGATCGGGAAGTTTCTATAATGTGAAAGTCATGTCAAGTCATTGTGGGTAACCCTCCTATTGGTCAAGGGTTAAAGTCCCCACAGTTGTGGGGCCCTTGGGTTATTAGAATATACTAGTGAATTCGATCCTAGGTGAGTCATTGTAAGTCAAGGAAATAGTCCCCACCATTGTGTTACCCTCCTATTGGTCGGAGGAGGCAAATTCCCCATAAGTGGTGGGGCACTAGGGTTATTAGACACTCCTAGAGATGTCGGCTCTGGTAATTAATTGTTAAGTGAGGCCGACATGTTGGAGTGCACTTCAAGTGAACAAAAGAATATAAAAAGAGAGTGAGAACCTCTCTATTTATCACTTGTGACACTCACACTCACTCATTAGGGCGCATGAGTGAGAGAGGAGAAGCTCTCTCAGTGTGAGAGAGAGAGACTGCTACTGTGTGGAGATCATCTTAATGTTTTGGGGATTTTACTGTTTTGGTGCTGATTCTATCTCTGAGGAAGTTGTAGGGTTTTCTCCTTTATGGTTTCCCCAAGTAAAGCTCTTTGTGTCTCTTGTCTCTTGTGATGTGCTTATTTTTTATTGATGTGCTTGTTATTCTCTGAGTTAAAAGATCCTAAGATCATAATGCTTGCTTATATGATGAAAAAATAACATGGTATCAGAGCTAACCTGAGAAGAAGACATTGTGCGGCTACAGAAGCTAGGTCTTCTTGATTTTTGTGTCTCTCTCCATAATCCATGAGAAAAAATATGCTAGGTTGACTCTCCACTCAAGGGCGCATTTTTTTGTCGAAGCATAATTTGATTCCGAGCATTTTCAATTTTCGATGCGAAAATTAGGGCTTTCTACAGAAGAGGAATTTGTTAGTGAGACCAGCATAGGATTTTTCTCCTCATCAAAACCGAATTTTAGAGACCTGGATCAAGAAATTTGGTTGGGTACAACTCCGGGAAAGTCAAACCCTAGTTTGACCCCGAGCTAGGAAAAACCCTAAATACTAAAACTGATAAGTTTTGGTACAGTCGCTATATTCTGAGGTTGGAGAAGTATCAGAAGCTAAAAAAATTTTGGGGATGAATATAATCTCCTGATGAACACTGTGTCCAAAAATCAACTTCAAATTCGTTGTATTCTGGGAGATATGATCCCTCCAAGTTAGGGTTCTAGCCTCTTCCACAATTCATCCCTAAACAGGACACCTGGGAAGAATTGCAATATCTTGGGATACAGAGGTCCAAATGGAATTCCTGAAGATTTTCCAAAAAGGGAACGGACTATATCTTTAGTGGTATGAAGATCAGACTCAGAAGATGAACCAGTGACATGTTTCATTCCGTACAACTTCTCTGTTCTGAAGAGTTCTGTAACAGATCACCATGGGAAAAAGATAATAAATACTAAATGGTAAAATGAATTCTTATGAAACCTATGGTGTTAGATCAGGGACAGGAGAGGTTACCTTCGTGAGAAATTTTAGACATAGAGAATTAGTAATTTCAGAGATATTATAGAAACAATAACATGCATTTCTGTAGAAGAAATTGGAAATCTAGGGCTTCATGTTCTGGAAGCTTCCCTCCACTATTTTTAGAAAAGGAATACATTGGACAGATCCATTTGAAGAGATCTATCTATCTATCCAATCAAATCTTGAATATTCCAAGTTTTGAAAATTAGGGTTTCTATGACAAACCCTAGATCAGCCACCTCTAGAACGAGGACGAACACCTCAAATTGGTAAGATCTAAATCCTTTGCTATTTTAATTTGAGGTTCTCATTTAAAAGTGATCTATCACATCAACTTGATGATAATATTGTTTAAGTTGACAACTTCCAAGAATGGAAGTATATGATCTCTCTAAAGAAAATGAATTGGACACCTACATGAGTAGAAAGGTTCCAGTTCCAGAGGGAGATGAGGCTAGAAGCCTTACACAAGAAGAACATGGTCAAGGCCAAGAATATCTTTGCTGATTCAGTCACAAATCAACTTGTACTACAAGTTTCTTCCATAAAGACACCGATGATGTTTGATTCCTTGACCAAGCTATTTGAAGGGAAGAACAGAAATCAGAATATGACCTTAAGAAAATAGTTGAAGGAAGTGAAGATCCAGAATGCAGAGACCATGCAGTCATACTATACAAGGGTCTCTCAAATCAAAGAAAAACTTGAAGCGGAAGTGAAGAATGCAGAAGTGGTGATGGCCACCTTGAATGACCTCCCAGGATCATGGAATTCATCCATTCAAGGAATGTGTTCCAGAAGGAAGTGATTACTTTCAGCAGACTCCGAAAAGAAGAAGAAGCTCGACTCATAAGAAGAGAATAGAAGATGGAAACAATTGAAGATCAATCTCTCACCTTCTAAAGAAGATATCTCAATTGATGGGGAAATTGAAGATCTCAACTCTTGAAGAACTTCTTATCCACCCTAGCATTTGGATAAGAAACGATGCTATTATGAATTAAGAATATGATGAAGTCGAAGACTCAAGAAGGAGTCTACCCACGAAACAAATAAAGATCAGTATTCAATTGTCATTTCATGATATTGTCTTATTATGCATTTGTTTATATTTAGTTAATGTATTATGCATAATACAATGTCCGCATTAATAATAGTATACTACTAATATGCATGTGATGGGCAAGTAGCTCATGGTGCTATACAACTCTCCATTGCTACTTATATAGAATGAAACCTCTTTGCTGACATATTGGATTAGTGCACAATCTCAATGTTGTCCTGGTAGAGATGGAAGGCATCTAGAAATTTTCTGTGAGATATGGATGAATGTTGTATTGGCTAAAGTAGTTGCATGATCATAGATTTATGCATAAGTATTTTCGAGTATGAATATTCCTTATGAAATGTTCTAACCATACAAATGCATTTGACTTGTAGGAAATATCGCATACATAATTGTCTGCAAGCAAAGAAGGATGAAACTCGATCCGAAGAACAAGTGACGACAGTTCAAGAATAATGATGTCTAGGATGCAGTGTCGATACATGAAGGGAAGTTTGTAGTTCCATCATGCAGTAGATGGAAACATTGTGGGATACAAGGCAAGATTCGTAGCACGAGGCTTCTCACAAAAATAAGGAATAGACTATGAAGAGACATTTGCATCCATTGCAAGTGAAGACACATGACAGGAAGAATCATGTGTGCAAATGAAAGAAGGCCTTATACATGCTCAGAAAACACCCATGGGATAACATATACATGAGGAGCTTAATGAAGATCTTAACCTTTGCTACAAGGTTGAAGATGCAAGTCTATACACTAGATGATCACATAGAATATTAGTAGCATAGGAAGCTACTTGTCACTCCGGTACAGAATGTTTCAATGCATAGAGTACAGAAGTCAGATGGAGTATGATGCTCCACTTCAGAGGGAGTGACTACAGAATATCCTGAGGATCGACATGGTACGAAAAGATGGACAGGTTACTGATTACTCTAGGATTTACCAAGAGTAAAGAAGATTCCAACCTTTACTACAAGGTTGAAGATGGCAACCCAGTGATACTCCTACTGTATGTAGATGATCTATTTGTGACAGGTACAGATGGGTTGATTGCTGATACGAAGAGAAAGCTTGTTGCTGAGTTCGAAATGAAGGACTCGGGGATGATGCATTACTTTCTAGTTATGGAGGTGTGGCAAAGTATAGATGGAACCTTCCTTGGACAAGGGAAATATGCAGTAGATATCCTGAACAGGTTTGGGATGATGGACTGTAAAGCTATGGCCACACCTATGGCATCGAACCTGAAGCTATTGAGTGATGCTTCATCAGAGTCAGTTGATGTTACGATGTATCGTCAGATGATTGGGTCATTGATGTACCTGACGAACACGAGACCAAACATTTTCTTTGCTGTGAACACCTTGAGCCAGCACTTGATAGATCCGAGAAGTGTTCACTTGACTGCTGCAAAGCATATTCTGAGGTACCTGAAGGGTACAGTTGATTATGGGATCAAGTACGATGCGAATCAAAAGATTAAACTAGAGGGCTATGTTGATTCAGATTGGGTAGGCAGTGCCATCGACAGGAAGAGTACTTCAGGATGTTTCTTCAGTATGGGATCAGGTGTGATCTCTTGGTTTAGCAGGAAACAATCCTATGTGGCACTGAGTACAGCTGAAGCAGAGTATGTCGCAGCTTGTTCAGCTAATTGTGAGGTAGTATGGATACGAAAGCTACTGTCTGATATATTTGATCTCCATTTTGATGCTACTTGTATACATTGTGACAACTAGAGTTGCGCGAAGTTGTCAGAGAATCTAGTGTGCCATGACAAGTCGAAGCATATTGAGATCAAGTACCACTATATTAGGGATATGGTGCAAAGAGGAGCAGTGAATCTCCATTATATTGCGACGGAGGAACAGATAGCCTATGTATTGACGAAGCCATTGGCTAGGTTGAAGTTTGAGTACTTCAGGGAGAAGCTTGGTGTTCTCCAGATCGAGGTTTCCTCTAAGAGAAAGTGATGAGACCCATAGCCATTCTGACATGGTGAGAGGATTGGTTCCTTCCATGGTCAGATGTAATGGCTGAGCCATTCTGTCATGGTGAGGGGATTGGTTCCTTCCATGTGAGATATGAGTGCTGGCCATTCTGTCGAGCAGGACAAATGTAAGGGCAATTGCCATTCTAGGAATGGAGGCACCTGGTCAGTTACCAGGATCACTCAGTGTAGGATTGAGTAGCAATTCTGATGTGATAGAGGGATGTGTTCCCACTTGATCAGATGTAAGGTTTGAACCATTCTTTCATGGCTAAAGGATTAAGTTCCTTCCATGTCAGATGTGAGTGTTGGCCATTCCGATGAGAAGGTCGGATGTAAGGGAAACTGTCATTCTCTAAAAGAATGGAGGCGCCTCGTCAGTTACCAGGTAGCTCAGTCGAGGACTGGGGGCCATTTTGATATGACTATTGGGATGTGTTCTCGTAGGATCATATGTGAGTGCAAGCCCTTCCATCACTGTGATAGGATGTGTTCTCGTAGGATCATATGTGAGTGCAAGCCCTTCCATCACTGTGATAGGATGTGTTCCTATCTGGATGGATGTAAGTGCAGAGCCTTTCTGGAGCGACTGAGGGATGTGTTCCCACATGCTCAGATGTAAGTGCTGAAATATCTCATCACTGTGATAGAATGTGTTCCTTTCTGGATGGGAAGCTTCCATCACTGTGATAGGATGTGTTCCTGTATGGATGGATGTGCCATTTTGACGAGTAGGTCAGATGTAAGTGCTGAAATATCTCATCATTGTGATGGGATGTCTTCCTGTCTGGATGGGATTCTTCCATCACTGTTATAGGATGTGTTCCTATCTAGATGGATGTGCCATTCTGACGAGTAGGTCAGATGTAAGTGCTGAAATCTCTCATCACTGTGATAGGATGTGTTCTTGTCTGGATGGGAGTCTTCCATCACTATGATAGGATGTGTTCCTATCTGGATGGATGTGCCCTTCTTACGAGTAGGTTAGATGTAAGTGCTGAAATCTCTCATCACTGTGATAGGATGTTCCTGTCTATATGAGAGTCTTCCATTACTGTGATAGGATGTGTTCCTGTCTATATGAGAGTCTTCCATTACTGTGATAGGATGTGCTCCTGTCTGGATGGATGTGCCTTTCTGACGAGTAGGTCAGATGTAAGTGCTCAGCAAAGATCTACATGATGTCTAGGCCTACAACTAGCATGAAAAAGGGCTAACTCTGTAGAACTTCCTGTGACGAGAACAATCATGAGATAGCACCATGGATGATCCAGATCGAGTGATGATCGAGATCTAGTGATGATCCAGATCGAGTGAGGATCTAGATCCAGTGAGGATGATCCAGCAGAGATGATCCAAATCGAGAGATGATCTAGATCCAGTGATGATGTTCCATCATGATCCAGATCGAGTGATGATCTAGATCCAGTGATGATCCAGATCCAGTGATGATGATCCAGATCAAGTGATGATCTAGATTCAGTGATGATGATCTAGATCAAGTGATGATCCAGATCCAGATCCAGATGACTTATAGATAAAGATGACCTGAAGATGAATATGAATTTGAAGATGACGAAGACCTGACGATGACCCAGATGATATAGAGAAGAAGACTTGTGCTAATAAATTGTGTCAGGAGAATACCTTCCTAGTTAAGAGGGAGTGTTGATGTAATTGTAACTTCGGAATGTATTCATCTGTATTTCTTATGTATTGTAGCCCAATGTTTATTTCAGGATGTATTGTAATGTATTTGAGTCATGTCATGCCCTGATGTTCTGATCGAGAAGTTTCTATAATGTGAAAGTCATGTCAAGTCATTGTGGGTAACCCTCCTATTGGTCAAGGGTCATTAGAGGAAATTTAGGGTCTAAAATGGGCCTTATAAGAAAACGTGGGAAAATAAGTTTTTGTGAGTTGGAATTCAATAACCGATAGAATTTCAATAAAACAAGTCAACCATAATGGTTGAATTGACATATTTGTCATTAAAAAAGCCAACTTTTTTTGTTCGTATTTTCGACATATCTCATTGTGTTTTTACTCAAATTTCGATCGAAAGAGCTCGTTGGATGCGGAATTTGATTCCGCATCCAACGAGTTCCCACACTGCATACTTTTGACGGACCCCGCTACCTAAAAAACAAGAAATACCTGAAAAAACGTGACGATGACATCATCATCACGATTTTTCAGGTTTTTCTTGTTTTTGAGGTAGCGGGGTCCATCAAAAGTATGCAGTGTGGGTACTCGTTGGATGCGGAATCAAGTTTCGCATCCAATGAGCTCTCCCAATTGAAATTTGAGTAAAAGCACAGGGAGATATGTCGAAAATATGAACACAAAAAGTAGTTTTTTTCTTTCTTCCTCCAAAATTAATCAATATTATTTTATTATTTTAACTATTATTTTATTATTTTCCTTAGGAGGTCCATTTTAGACCCCAAAATTCCTCTAATGTAAAGTCCCCACAGTTGTGGGGCCCTTGGGTTATTATACTATCCTAGTGAAGTCGGCCCTAGGTGAGTCATTGTAAGTTGGGGCAATAGTCGCCACCATTGTGTTACCCTCCTATTGGTCAGAGGAGGAAAAGTCCCCACAAGTGGTGGGGCACTAGGGTTATTAGAAACTCCTAGAGATGTCGGCTCTAGTAAGTAATTTTTAAGTGAGGCCGACATGTTGGAGTGCACTTCAAGTAAATGGAAGAATATAAATAGAGAGTGAGAGCCTCTCTATTTATCACTTGCAACACTCACACTCACTCATTAGGGTGCATGAGTGAGAGAGGAGAAGCTCTCTCAGTGTGAGAGAGAGAGACTGCTGCTGTGTGGAGATCATCTTAATGTTTTGGGGCTTTTACTATTTTGGTGCTGATTCTATCTCTCACGAAGTTGCGGGGTTTTCTCCTTTATGGTTTCCCCGAGGAAAACTCTTTGTGTCTCTTGTCTCTTGTGATGTGCTTATGTTTTATTGCTATGCTTGTTATTCTCTCAGTTAAAAGATCCTAAGATCATAATGCTTGCTTATATGATGAAAAACTAACAAATAGCGAGAGTTGGGCGTAGCGACAAAACAATGAAGCTAGCTACACCAGGTTTTGGTTGGATGTAGCTTGTGATAAGACTTGGCATAGTCTTAGCGAGGATGCAAACGTGCGTATGCAACGATGAAAACTATATGTATGATTGGATTTATTTGTATGAGGTGAGTGTAGCCCACGGGGGATTCACTTGTTGACCAATATCCTAGCACGTTAGTTCATATTGTGGGTTTTAAATTTCTTAAAAATCAGGCCAATATATTGCAGGTATTGGGGGGGATGAGGGGTTTAAGGTGGGGGGTTAGGAAGGTTTATAAGGATTAGGGTATAAAAAAGGGTGGTGGGGACATTTTAGATATTGGGAGGGGGTTTTAACGAAAGGAGTTTGGACCAATATCTACATAAATTAAGGGCATTATTTAATACTCCATGATTGCACGTGCTATGTGAGAGGTTCACTAAGTGAAGCCCCCGTGGTGTAGCCAGTTTTGGTGATCTCTTGGATGAGTTCCGGTTTTGTGTCATCCTGTGTCATTGTAACAATTATTTTCATATTATACATGGGCATTAGGCACCTTCAAGTTCAAGATGGGCCTCCCACATACATTTGTTTCTTTGTTGTAATTGGCTTACTTGTACGGTAGGAAGTGCATTCTTGTAAAAATGGCTAAGTATGGAGATGAATGTTAGGAGAACTATTTCTATAGGTTTGGGTTAGGCATAGTCTAGTGGAGTGTGCTCAGGCTGGCCATGCCCCTCGGACGCTTCCACACGGTGCCACACACTAGAACAGACCCTCGAAAAAGGTGGCACGTGTTGTGGTTGTGACATAGCCTTCTACAACTGCTCCTTCATCCTAGTGGGCCACTAAACACTCATTTAATGGTCTCCCTTG
>LPNX010279989.1:0-52854 GCA_001517045.1 Pseudotsuga menziesii
AGAAAAATTATGCTCTCGAGAGGTTGGGAATGGTTGTTTAGGGTGTTGTTCTTAATGATGCTAAAATATTACTATAGGTCCTAAGTATTGATGATGAAAACTATTTTCTTTATTCATTTCCTGTCATGTCCCAAATTTTTCTTTGGGTCACAATGGCCTAATCACATTTTCCATATTCATGATATTTTTTCAAATTGATGCTAATGGTCAAATAATTGCCAAGGAGGAAAATTATTAGTTTCCTAGGTTGGGGGTGGAAGCTTTGGGATATGGAATAAGGGGGACACTAAATGATGTTTGAACATTAGAATGGAATAAATATTTAATAAAGGAGATAAATAAATAAATACAATGGAAAATCAAAGTGGCAATTGATCATGAAGACAGATGGAGAATGTGGGACCCACACAAGCTAGAAATTTTGTACCAAATGGAAACCTCCTTTTGCAATTTCGAATCCATGGGAAGCATACAAATTATTGGATGATTTATAAGGTTAATAAATTTTTCCATATGCATCATAGGTCTTATTTTATAATAAATTTAACTTACATGGAAGAGGAAGAGGCATTTTGGAGCCAGTGAGACACTTGGACTAGATTCCCTAGCTCTATGACAATAATGATGAAGATGCTATGACACCTATGACACAAATAAGATATGAAGGATAAAATATGACATATATAACATTTAAAGTATAAATATACCATCCAAGATATCTCTCATGTGAGTTGGAGAAGCCCAATGGGTTCCTACTCAAATTGGGGGAAGATGGAAGGCTAGGAAAGGGAGGACACATGGAAAATATTGAGCCCACACCCAAATTCGAATTGGATTCAGTTTGTGGATGCATTGGGAGACTTATAAGTATAATTATATTTATAAAATATAGGAAGAAACCAATAAGGATTTTTATCATTTGAGAAATTTTCATTTGTGAATTGTGAGAGCTAGTGGATGACTAGTTTTCTTGCCTTAGCCAACTTTGAGGGTGAAAGATTCCCATCCAATTTGGTGTTTGGAGAGGCCACTCAGGTATTTTATGGAGATTTAATGGAGTATTATTTGCAGGTTTAATATACAGGGAAGCTTGTGTATTCTTCTATTTCAGCACTTTCTCTCAACCATTTCCAGTTTTTATGGCATATTCTTGCTCATGGAGGGATTGCGCTTTGGGTGAGCTATTGATATCCTTGGGGAAGATTATAATGCTCCATTATTTTATGTTATGATTTAAATATTATTTTTTTCAATTTCATAATACTCTCAGGTCGAAATGCCAAAATATTTCATGTAAAAATGTTAAACAATTAATAAATAGTGCCATTTCCTCACTATCTTGTTGTGCGCCAATGTAATGGTAATGATTTTGAATTGGAAGATATTTTCATTGTCAATTACTGATTTTAATAAGATTAGTATGATATTTTATTCATTCTCAAAAATTCTCAGGTATAAATATCAAATGGTTGTAAGGAAAAGTGATTATTAATGAGCAAACAATGACCATTTCCCCACTACATTGATGTATGCTATGATAATGTTGATTATTTCGAATGGAGAAATGTATTGCTGATAAATTTATGATGAATTTAATGGAATAAATGTTGATTTAAAGTATCATGTTCATTTATTAATCATTGGAATCCATTTTACTCATTTTTATTGCATTGGGAGAAGATCTGGTGCCTTTTCCCCAAGGGTTGAAATTGTGATTTGGGAGCCGTTTTGGAAAGAGTCATAAAAGAATGTATAAAATGAAACATGATGCATATGAGAATTTAAAAATTTCCCGTACTCATCCCTTTCCTATTTTCAGCAATTATAGTGACTTTGGGATCATTTGAGAAGCCATTTCTGGCAATTACCCAGGGGGAATTGGAGCCCAATTTGCTAGTAAAGACTCCTACTTTGAACAGAACATTAAACAAGTTTTAATAAGTAATTGAGGGGTCATAAAACATTCATGAAAATTATATTTAATTTTTATTATAATTCATGTACCTTTTTATAAAATTTTGGAGCATTTGGGTCAATTTGGAGGCCTAGACATCAAAACTAGTTAAGGTCAAAATTGGTCATTTAATAAAATTTCAAAAAGGGACATTACAGTGTTATCAAAGAATGATATTGGAACCTGAAGTGTTCTGATATTTATGAGTACAATAATTCAGGGACCACCATTATATATTGAAACCAAAAGTGCTTTTGTTGAAGAGGAAAAAAAAAGGTAGGAGAAGAAGGCAATTTTTTGAGGAAACTATGACTAGGGATGAAAAGAGAACCTCATATGATGGTGAGTAGATAATAAAAAGAATGGAACATATCCTTGAATACATGACCAATAATATTATGAAAGGATTCAAATTTTTGGCTATCCAAAGTTGGAAAAAATATATTGATTTTAAGAAAACCAAGGGGAAAAATGCACAGCTTGCTTGAAGGAGAAAAAGGAGAAGACACATGAACCACATAGTTCTGAAATAGGTGAAGTAGAAGAATTAGTACATGAAGAGGATAAAAATTAACTCCCAATTTACTTTTAAAAATATGAATATATATCACATAAGTACGAAGAAGTTTCTATTGAAAATACCGAAGATCATTTTGAGACACATTCTACCTTGGATATGAAAAAAAGAGCATCTACTAATGGATGCTTGAACTATGAAGGAGTACCTACTAGTGGGTGATCACACCTCTATGTTGGTGACATAGAGATAAATTTAAAGTGTTTCTGCAAGCCAAAATTCCATTAAACATGAAAATGAAGACCTTGTAGCAGTTAAAGAAGAAACAAGATCAACTTCCCCGTCACCACTTGAGATTCATGAAGTTGGTCCAAGAAAGAAGGAAGAAGATGAGGAGGTTCATTTGAAAGATCCTCATTGTATTGAAGGGTCCTTAAAAATGAATGAAAAGAATATCCAAGAGGCCCTTATCATACTCCATGACACTCAAGCATTGGTATCATATTCTTGTTGGAGAGCTACTTCCTTGGAGGAGCCATCCTTCCTTGAAGACATGGAGAAGATTCAAAGAGCAATGTGCAACATCAAAGGTAATTTCATGTCTTTGATTTTTGATAGAAAAAATACCATTGAGATTAGTTAATGATTACATGAATCCTACTTGAAGAATAATGAATTTATTCATAAGCTCACAATTCAAAATGAACAACTTTTGTCAATCTGTCGAACCATCCATTCCATAGTTTTTCTATTTTCTTCCACACTTCTATTGATAATATCATACAACTCATATTTTTATTGATGTCCATGAGAGTATTATGGATATCTTCTAGAGTGGCTCCTCTTCCTGCCATATCTTCCTGCACGATGGCTCAGTCTACCTGTAGTGAATTTTCTAAACCTATTCTAAGTGTTTTAAAAAAACAAGAGCAAATAATTACTTTGTTCCTTTGTTCTATTAGACCCACAACCCAAACACTATTCTACATGTTTCCAACAGCTTGGGGAGTGTTGTAATCTCATGGATCACAAAGGGTTACCAGTAATACACATTTAAAAGCATACATACATATCAAATACAAGAGATAAGAACACGGGTGTAAGAATAACAGATTATATTATAACATGAGAGTTCATACAACGCATAGAACAGAACCAAGTTCTCCATTGGCTCAATAGCCTAATATATATCATTTACAAAACAGTATCAAATAACTACCTGTTGGTTTGGTCAACTGAAACGGCCTTAAGTGGCTGACCTAATCTCTAATTAGTCGACCGATCGACTTAATCGGCTAGTCGACTTAGTCGGCTGGTTGACTAGCTCCTCTAACATCTCCCCCACGAAAAAAACTATTCTTCATCCCGAAGAACAAGGGAGGTACTCAAAAACCTTTAGCTGTCTAAGTAGTTATTTCATTTTATTATTTTATGGGCTGTGAAGTTGGATGGTTGGTCGTTTCTGTATACAGACTTCGAAAATTGCTTCTGCTGTCACAGCCAGCTGATGTTGGAATTTTGCCCAACTTTGCAATACTTTTTGGATGTCGATTGTTAATGTTGTAAGGCTTGATAGTGTCAACATCTTGTCTTGAATGGAAAGGTCTGCTATCCTTTCCATGTTGGGACCCAAAAGATGGTCTTTTTCTTCTTCCTTCTCCAGAAGTCATTTCATTTGCAGATAGATGATATCTAATTTGTCTAGGCTCGGAATTGCTTGTTGCACCCACTAGTGTGCTTATCGCTCGAGCTTCTACAGTTTGTCTATTTCAAGCACGATTTGATCTTTGATGGTGCTTCTGAGTGCTTCTTCCGTGCTCTTCCTCTTCTCTAGTGCTTGGATGTCTTGTCGTGTCTGTCGGGTCTGCTAGAATACTTGCCCATAATAAGCAGGCCAGTCTCGTAGTACTCCTTTTGTGATGACCAACTCCTCCATGTGATCTTGAAGCACTTTTTAAGCTTAAGAGAAAGCTATATGCTGCTGCATCAGTAGTCAACCGTTTTCTTCTTTTTGCTCTTCTCTGGTTTTCTGCATCTGTTTCTGTAGTGCCGACACCATGGTTTCGAACAGCTGATAGGATTTCTCTAGTGGCTTGTTGGTGTCAACCTCTGTTGGGCCTGGTATCACAGACTGCGCAAGGTTTTTGCACTTGTTTAGGAACTTGACTTCTTCTCTGTCATCGTCGTCGAGCTCCTTGTGTCTCTTCTAGCTTCTTGTTTTTTCATCAATAGCCAGGGTTTCCAAGAGTTGCCCCAACTCTCCATCCCTCAGCTTTGTTGCATCATGGTTGCATCGACTGCAGTGGTCGACCCAAGTTGGCTGATGTGAACCATTGTCACTTGGGGTTGATGGTCCCTCTTCTTTCTATCTCTCTTCCTCTTATGATTTTGCTCTGCTTTCTGTTGTACTTGTGTACCTGTAAGAGTGAGATTTTTCAGCACTGGGTTGTCTGGTTGCCGACCTGCAGTGGTCAGGGGAACTTCTGGTTGGGTTTGCGAGATGAGTGTTACTGCTGGGTGTGTATCTGGTGGGTTTTGTATAGAGGGTCTAGATATAGATGTTGTTGGTATTGATGGTTGCTGCAGAGGTGGTTCAGGTGCAGCTAGTTCAGTCGTAGGTTCTAGGTTGGGGGGTGGTGGTGGTGATGGTGAATGGTCAGGTGTGATTATAGTAGTGGGAATGTGGCCGGGTGATGGGTCGTCAATCTGTGGGGGTGAACCTTCCGGGATGTCAGAGAACAGTTCGTCAATCTCTTGATTGATTTCATGCATGTTCTCTTCTTCCTCATTTCCTGTCGGTTCATTGGCTAGTGGAGGGTTGTCGATGTTGGTTGGGATGAGGGATGTAGTCCAACTTGCAACAAATTCAACTGTCTTATTGGGGTTCCTTGCAAATTTTGATTTTAATGTTACCACAGTCCTCAGCCTCCGGGATATTTGGTCTGGTTGAGGTATAGGTTGTATAGATACACCAGTTTCAAATAGAGGCATTTTGGTGGTGATATTTTGGATAGAGATAAGCATCTCAGGTAGTTTTTCAGTGTATGCCTAGAAATATCTGTCTCAGTCGAACCTTTCCTTCAAGGTTTTCGGCATAGCATTTTTGTATATGTCGACTGGGATTATTTAAGGAAGCTTTGGAATTTCTTCCCCTGTTATTTGAGTCGGAGATGGGGGTGGGGGTGTTGATACTAAGTCGACAACATTTTCGGCTGTGGAGGTGTTTGTGCTTTTTACCTTTTTCGGCTGACCTTGTTGTGCTCCTGCTTCAACAAATTTTTGGAACTATGCTTCCATCGTGTTGAGGCCTGGAAAATCGCAGGTAACAATAGTTAGGGATTCTCCCCAGTAAATGTTCCCAACTAGCCCGTTACTATTTGGTATGGGGAAACCGTCCGGCTTATGAACCGGCTATCGTAGGTCAAGTAACAAAATAAAAAGGTTTTACTGGTTATGGCCCAGTCCACCGTGTGTATTTTAGTTTTTTTAGTTTAATATGAGATGCAAGTTCCTATCTAAAAATGCAGATTGATAGAGAATACGAGGAGTGGTCACAATGTGATGTGCAGGTTCTTACCTCTCATCTTAACTCTCTCGCATCTACATCACACATAGTAAGAAAAAATAAAACTAACTATCTAACCTATCCCTAGGGAGCAAGATTATCATTTATTAATGAGTAATGTATTTTGCATATGCATTAAGAAAAATCACAGATAGATGTTACTTATTTCAAAACACATGAACATTTATAGATATATGAACAACCAGATAGCTAATTGTTTATGAACATCATTCATTACTCACAGTGAAAATTCATAGAATAAACTAGATATTATTCATAACAAGAACATAGGTTCGAAGAGTTAGAATGATCTCACAGTTAATGCATAACATCTGAAAATGAAATAGTTCACATTCAACAAATCCATAGCACAACATTTGAAAAGTTCCACCAACCTTTCTCCAACAGGAAACTTTTAATTCTTATTGCAAAAGGAAATAGTTCTTCTTACAACATGTTCTCACAAATCTCAATGGGAAAAAGTCCCTCTCTACAACTAACTCTCCTATACTTATACAAAAAGGCAAAAATTTTGGGCTATCCCCAAATGACTCTTGGGCTTCCCCTACGTTTCAATTCCCAAAATTCGTCCCGTAGTGTGTGCTCATACATAATAAAATATATTACATTTAAAACAAAAATTTAATAGAGCACTTTTATGAAGAGGGCCCCGCTTGGTCATTGATGAACTTTTTCCACGCTAGGGCCTCTGCTACTATGCTTTCAAAATATGAAGGTTCAAGAAAACAGGTGTTTATTTCATATTTTACAGCCTTATTCTTAACCACCTCAATTCTTGCTGGATTGAAACGTAGCTGATCTTCAAGTAAATGGATGTTGATTGTTGAATGAGCTACTACATTCTTCAGGATCTGCTCATCTAAATATTTGACTTGTTGTATCTTCTGTTCATCCTCCTGATACCTACTCTGTAGTAGTTCTGTGAACAACTCATTCTCTGGTAATGCATCTAGTCTTTGTTCTACAACAACTTGGCATCTATTGTAGGTGACCAACACCCTTCTACAATATTCAGTACAAGCTCCTCTCGTTTTCTTCACAGTCTTCTTGAATTCCTTCGCAGTATTTAATGCAAACTCGAATAAGTCGTAATCCTACTTTAAGCTATGTTGATCTTTAGCTAGTAAATCTGTAGGGATTTCTTCATTGTTTTCCATCCTTACTATCCTTCCAGTCAGGACTTCCAAAATATCATGAGACCTATCTATGAAATATGAGGTAGTGTCCAAGATTTCCTCCAACCTGCTATCTTTTTGTAATATTTTACATCTTTCTTCTTCAATAGACACCTACAGTTGGTGCATCCTTCTTTGTTGGGATAGGACATGCTCCTTTAGAGGCTGGATATCAGTTTTCTATTCACTGGCATCCTTTAGTTATGATGTCAATGAAGCAATCTGTCCCTCAAAAATTGCTACCTGCACTTGGTATTGTTTTTCCCTTTATTCTATGGTGGCCCTCCATGCCTTCAACTCAACAACTTTGCTTTGCAACTAATCCTTTTCTACACTCAAAGTTTGATATGATACTTTGGGGTCATTTTTCTTTGTCTTCAACACCTGATACTCTAGCTGTATCTTCTGTAGTTCTGCTAGACTATTCTGAGCATCCCTTTAATTTTTCTCTACTGAGACTTCCAATGCCATCTTGCTTGCCTGCATATTTTGGAATTCTATCTTCAAAGCCCTTACTTCATTATGCATATCCTCAAATTTTCTCTTTAACTTGTTACCTTCATCCCTCTCCTTTTTTAGAGTTTACTTTAATTGAGCAACATTTTTCCTAATTGCTCAAGGTCTGTCATAAGTCTATCCACATTGTCTTCAGTGACCTAGGTTAATGCCACCCTAGCTCTGGCTGTCAGTCGTGGATATGCATCTGTCCCATGCGCCAAAGTCTTATCAATAATCATCATACCTGATTTTCCTCTTGTTTCGACTTTTTTCTTAGTTCTCTTGACAATCCTCTTCTTCTCCTTGTCATAGAATATGGTGCTGAAATCAGGGACCTCTTCTCCTTCTTTCTGCATAAAAGGTATCAAATTCAATCCAAAAAACACAACATTTTCTTGGGTGCTGCCAGAAGTTGCAGTAGGCTCCTGAAGATCAGGATTATCCTAATGCCCTTGATCTATGTGATCATGTGCCCATTATGCATCTGTCTATTCAATAGTTTGCTGGTCTTTCTTATCTCCTGCTAACCTTTGACCTTCACTCCTTGTTTTTTCTTCATCTCTTCATCTTCCTTCTTCTTTCTTTATTCTTCTTCCTTCTTTGCTGCTTCCTCTGCAGCTTTATTTATTTTTTCTTCTTCATTCTTTAACCAACTCTCAGCCTCTTGTGCTAGCCTCCTAGCATCCTCTTCTCTCTTTTTGGCTTCTTCTTCTTTAGCTTTCTTCTGTGCGGTTTTTCCCTTACCACCCACAATGGTGATTTTATGTTTAAACCTTCTCTTCAATGCAGTCACATTCCTTGCATTCCTGAAGATTTCTTCATCCTTGTCCCAGAAATTTGCATATTCAAAATGAACATTTGCTTCTTTGCAATGCTCTGCAACCTTCTTTTGGGAGTCATTCCTATGGAAGCTCATCTCCCCAAAATGAAAATTCTCCAATTCCTGTATGAATTCAGCAGTTAGTTTGACGTTTGAAAATTTGTAACTTCCCATCCGGAAAGGTATGGTAGGATAGGCTGCCTTCTTATGTTCAAACAGGAAGCTTCCTACACCATCTAGATATACTTGCCTAATTTCTTCTTTATGCACCACATAATCAGTGGCATACTTAGGGAGTAGAGATGGTTCCCTGGAGCAACCATACATTCTAATGTACATCCCCTCTTCAGTCAAATAATAGCTCCCATGTTCCTCAATGACTTTGAATGCCTCCTCGGACATACAGTTGCATTATGTCAGGAAGATTAAAGTGTACAAAGGACTAATGAAATGTTCACAGATCTCCTTATAGTGGCTATAATATTTGTGTGCCCAAAATAGTTTGTATGCAGTGTACATAGGGGTTTTGTCCCTGTCCCAATCGTACCTTAAGGCTGGAAATGGATGGGTACATAATATATAGTCCACTAAGATGGAGCTCATATAGAACTCAGAATTCTTCTGGGACACCCCTCCCAAAGCTGAAGATATGTAGGCTGAGAGGTTGTTGGACACAATGTTTTCCCAGTTGAATATAGTCCCCTTGGTGGCCACATAGAAAATAACGGGAATCCATCCCAACTTGAAACTTTTACCATGAGATCTCCCAAACACTCTGTTTAGCATCAGTGCTATAAACCTGTAAGGAGTCCGGAGAGTGGCTATTTCATACTCTCCTGATGCCCTGGTTCGAAAGTTCCTTCCAGGTATCATCATTCTCTTCACTGTTTCAACTAGGTCCAGATTTATCTCCTTCAGCCAACGTTCAGTTAAGTATGCTTGAGCAAGAGGTAGGTGATATTCCAGTGAGACATAACCAAGATTGTATGCAGCATAGCCCTATTTGGAAGTATTTTTTAAGATCATGGTGGTCACATTTGCCCTAGGAAGGATCCAGCCAATCACCTCAGAGCATGGAAACAGCTGAGGTCTAGTGGCTACCTTCATCAGTGCAGATTTCTCGATGTTGGCATATATGGTTAGTTCTTTGAATCCTTTATCAGGCACCTCCTGATTTGAAATCATCTGATATATCTCACCCCACTTGTAATCTAGACCTACCCCAGTAGTAGCTCTGGTATCTTCAGATATGTATTCTACCTTAGTAATGATTTCCACTTCTGGTTCTCCCTCAGCAACAAGAGCCTTCTTCTTTTTCCTTTTAGACATATCTCCTTTAAGGAAGTTTCCTTGTCATAGACCAAACATGTTCTTAGGCTATTGGAGCTTATAGTTAGCATTCTAAGAATGAAGAAAAATAGGATAAAAACATTTACTTCTTCCATATGCATTCTCAACAGATAAACTATCAGAAAATTAATGCATAATAGAGAATAACTAGCAAAAGAACTTCTGCAAGCTAGGTCTGAAAAATTTCTAAGTCCTTCTACAACTAAACATGACCCTGATAAAACATACATCGTTTAGACCAAAATGCATCTTAACTCCTCACCAAAATGAATAACCCCTATCAGTGAGGCTAATCTTCTAAAGTGAGACCCTATCCAGTGATTGAAAACATGAAAATCAAACCCTCCGGCATCTCAGAAAAATAGGGTAAACCCATGACGACAAGAGAACCGAAAACTCCCTCCTCGGATGGGCATAAGAAAACACACAAAAAATGGTGCAGACAACGTAATGCTTGTTTGCACCATCTACCTAAGCTTTCAGACTGGGTTTGAGCTTCCATAACAGTTCCAAAAAGGCTTAAGAAAACAAATCCCCCACTGCCAATACTGTGAAACTGACTAGTACTTCACGTCGCAAGGATACAAATTCAATATAGACATCTAACTACACCAGGGTGGGAAAACAATAGTGAAAGACCATAGTTCCCAAAATGACTCATAAAATCAGAGGAAGGAGAAACCATGGTTAGCCTACCTGAAAAATGAGTAGCAGTCGACGGGATGCTTCAACACTTCCATGGTAGCACCCCAAACGCACAAAATCCTGACAGATAAGAACGGATGCACAGTTCGACTCGATAGGGACAGAGCAACCATGAGGTTTTTTACAAGGATAATAATAAAATAATAACCAACCCCATTATATATAGACCTTGGTAAAAAAAATGTCGGCGGGAAAAAAATTCTATCAGCGAATAGAATAACTAAGGATCAGGCGATTAGTTCGTCAAGGAGCCGCAACGGTAGGCGATGGACAGACTATGGGCTCCATGGAAAAGTAAAACGTCGGTGATCAGAAGATTGGAAGACTAACCCATATTGCGTTGGCATATGAACTAACTAACCATTGGAGAGAAAGTGCACTACACAGCCGCAACGACGGGAGTCACATTGACTATGGCTTTCGCAACAAATGAAAAACATCGGTGATCGATAAGACTAAAGACTCCAACTATTTGTCAAAAATATTCTGATAGAGAAAACAAAAAAGAAAAAATCATCGAAAGGAAAAAAGGTTCGAACCATGTAATCGGCGAAAGTAAACTTATCCATCAGGCCATTTTGTATTCGTCCTCCGAAATGGCGGTGATATAGGAGACTAATTCTTTGATCGGGATAAAATAAACTCACTGACAGTCCAAAAATAATTTAAGTAAAAGTGCATCAGCGAAAACAATAACTATCCATCGGTACATTCATTACTTAACCTCCACAACGGTAGTTGCGTAAAGAACTGCTTCCCCAATTCACTATTCAAACGACCTCCGACAGCGAAAAAGGAAACTATTGACAAACCAAAAACTTCAAGTTTAAATCAAACAAAGATAGTCATTCAACTTCTGAAAATGGTAAACAATGTACCTCAATTCAACCTCAAAAATCCAAATTTGTAACAGAGGAAAACAATGTTTAGCAATCCAAAACAAATGCATGCAGGATAAAATTTAAAAGGAGGGTCCAAAATTTTAAAAAATTTGGGAAATAGTTGCAGCTGCAACAATTGGCGACTACCTGATGAACCTAGATCTCTGGACAATTTCTTCCTTGAGTAACATACTGTTTGAAAATAAAACCAACATGTTGAATTCTTCTAGATGTCTGGATTTCCCAAATGGAAAATGTATGTACTTTTAATCATTGATGATAGTCCAATTTAGGAAGATGGAAACCAATATTTCAAAGTCAAGATAACTCTTTTGAGGCCAGGAAAATGAGTTTCATTTTTATCTCTGTCTTTGGGTAGGTTCCAACTTGGACACCATAGGATTGTAACATATGGTAAACATAAATATTCATTTGTTCCTCATTCCCATGCCATTTTGCACTTTTTGTGCTTTTGGAATTTTGTCCTTTCTTTTGAGTCCTCCTGCATGCCTTTCTTTTTGAATTTTTATTCAGGCTCCTCTATCCATAGTGTCCTTTTGTGTGAGATATGTATTTAATTTTCAGCTCACGGACGAGGAAGAACTTTTGGAAATTTTGTACTCAGATGGTTCAGTACTTTGTTTTGATACATATTGCTTTCTTAGGAGTTTTTTTACTCTTATTTGCCTTTTGAATTTCAATTCTTGGCATGGGATCATTTATATATAATATACTGTTTACCTTGCTTCCTTTCCATGGGTATTTTGGTGTCACCCCCTAAGACATTTTTAAATGTGAGATGGACGGAGCCTTGAAATAGTATTCTATACTTTTTGATCTTGATTTATTTTAAAAGGATTAAGTAGGACTTCAATTTGTTCATAGGAATTTAGGAGAACTGCTAAACTAGAATAAACTCTTTCAAATAAAACAATAGTACACAGTCTTACACTCAAAAACTTTAGTTAATCCAGAATTCTGATGCTCTCCATGCAACCAAAAGTTTGCCTCTTTTTATTGAAATCAATCAAAATATAAACTAAAAACAAACAGAAATAAAATAAATCAAACATAAACAACCAAATCGGTTTATTTATGTACAAGATAATCAAGAAAAATAAAATTTGAGAACTAAACCACTAACTGGTCAGTCCTCTGCCCACCCCTATAAATATGGCAACTTGTAAGTTAAGGGGCTAGGATTGACTACAAAATGAAAAAGACCTAACCATTATCTAATCCTACTGGACTTGAATCAAAAACTACATCTACTATTTTACAATCAATCTCATCAGCCCATGAAAATCGAAGGAGATCAGGCTAGGTATTTGGTGTACTGCTTGCTTCTTCTACATTGTAGTCTCTCGATTCTAGCTCAATAAGATGATTTCCCAACACAGAATTCACTGGTTCATTTTTTTCTTCCAATTGAGTAACATTATGCTTCATGTGGGGCTCTCTTAATATTTTAATCTGGTTTGGACTTCCCTTATGAGGAAACCACAAATGTGACCAATTTGAAGCGAAATACCAATTTAGTCTTGCTGACCAGTCTCGATTCAAAATAATTCCATAACCATCAGTTATGTCTGCTACTACAATATCAATGTACTGACATATCTTTTTATTTGCAGATAAGTGAATTAGGACATCTTCCATTTCCCCAACTACTTTTACATTGGTTCTTTCTAACTGAGTAACCTGCCAGGTAGTAGGTTTAGGTTGTCCATTAATCTTTTTGCAGATTGCAAGTGGCATAAAATTGACTGATTACCTTGAGTCTACTAAACAATTGTGCACATTATGGTTTAAAATCTCCAAATTCAGGAGGAATGGTGGGGTTTTAAACCTAGTCTTACCCCCCACACTTGCTTCAACAATTTCTTCTACGAGTTAGTTGTTAGTGGGAAGTTCCTCCTCTAGTACTTCAGGTGCTTTGAGATTTTCCTTGACATTACCCACTTTGTCTTCAATAGTTTTAACATGCATGTTGACTTGTTTTGGATCTTGACTGCTAATGGTAAGTTCAGGTATTTTATCATCTGTGTTGTTCTTCTGTATTTTCTTCATATTGTCTTGAAACTTCTTAATCTTTGGAAGTATTGAATTGTCTTTATATAACAAACCTTGGCGTCTTGTTGTCACATTTGTTTCTGATATATTCTCATGTTTCAGAGTACCTTCATCTTCTGTATCAAAAAGTGAGACACAATCCCATACCACCAAAGCATCATCCTTTTGTTTTTCTGTGGATTTATTACCCTTTTCTTCCTCATCATTAGCTTCTATTAGTTTAGAGTCCAATAGCTGATTCATTACTAATGTCATTGAATTTATCCATTGGGGACAATTTTTTTTAGAATGGGGCTGCTGATGAAAGGTGCAAAAATTATCCATACCTACCTCTGTTAAATTCATTAATGTAGGAATATGTGGAGGAGGTTTATGTTGATTGTTGTCCTCTCTACTATTATAGTAAGGCTTATAATATTTCTGAGCTTCCTTTTCCTTTTCCAATTCTATTATTCTGTTAGATAGTTTCTACATCATTTTCAAAATTCCTTCAAAATCATGTGACTGCTCCTCCTTAGGCTTAGATAGTAGTAAGGCTTTCTTACCAAAAGTTTTTTCTCCCGACTGCTCAGGATAATCTTCTATGCTCTCTTTTTCAACTTCTACTCTCTCAACTTCTTCATAAGTTTCTGATAACGTAGGTTTGACTTGCATCTTAGCAAACATGGCCAAGTAAGGCCCCAGAGCTGAAGTATAGTATTCGATTAGAACTTTATCAGAAGGCTTATTAGCTGCAATTTTTTTTTTAAGATAAGCAACAAACCTTTGGGTGAAACTATGCACTTTTTCTTTTCTTTCTTTCTGCAAAGTGCATAACCCTTTTATTAGAGCTGCATGAGTTTTCTAGGCTGCATATTTACTTTTGAATATCCTTTCAAATGTGTCCCAGTCTAGGATTGAGTTTGTAGGCAGAGCAAAATACCATGAGGCTGCTGCTCCTTTCAGGGTATGTGGAAACAATTTGCAGACTACATCTTCATGTTCTCTAGCCCTTAGTCCTTCTATAGCCAAGTAAAATATTTGCAAATGATCATCTACTAAAATATTTTCACTTTGGTCAAACTTAGGCAACATTTTCTCAAAGGTTTAAGGTAATTCATGTAGAGGGGGTGCCAGGTTTAAAGGGGACCTAGCCCTCCAAGCAGGTGGTGGATTTGCTGGGTTGGGTGGCTGATTTGCATTTATGCTTGCCATGAGTCTAGGTGGAGAATGAGGTGGTGAGTGAAAAGGGGTATGAACAGGTGAACTGTAAGGTGTATCTGGGCCCAACTGATTCAGAGGTTGAATAACTTCCTGTAAGGCTGTTTCTACCAATTCTTCAAAATCTCCAACCAACACTGCATCTTCCAATATAGGGCGGTCTTTATTCTGATATTCTCTTCTAGGTAATACAGGAATAATTGGTAATCCTCCAATATTCTTCACATATGCCCTAGTATGTCTTCTCAGATCATTAACTACTTCATTATTGATAGAATACAGATGCTCTTTACCCTTCTCTTAAGGAATTGGGTTAGGAAACAAACTGCTTTCAGAACTGTCACCGATGGAATAATCTAGAGAAAATAAGTTTCCTTGAACAGACATGCACTGACGTCCCTCCTTCTAGTACCAAAAAATTTTGAGGCCTAGAAAATCGGAGGTAACAACAGTTAGGGATTCTCCCCAGTAAACGTTCCCAACTAGCCCGTTACTGTTTGGTATGGGGAATCCGTCCGGTTTATGGTCTGGCTACTGTAGGTCAAGTAACAAAATAAAAAGGTGTTACCAGTTATGGCCCAGTCCACCATGTGTATTTTATTTTTTTTAGTTTAATATGAGATGCAAGTGCCTATCTAAAAATGCAAATTGATAGAGAATACGAGGAGCGGTCACAATGTCATTAGAGGAAATTTGGGGTCTAAAATGGCCCTTATAAGAAAACGTGCCAACAATAAATTTTGTGAGTTGGAATTCAAGAACCAATAGAATTTCAATAAAATGAGTCAACCATATGGTTGAATTGACATATTTGTCATAAAAGAAAACTAATTTTTTTGTTCGTATTTTCGACATATCTCTGTGTGTTTTTACTCAAATTTCAAGTAGGAGAGCTCGTTGGATGCGGAACTTAATTCTGCATCCAATGAGTACCCACACTGCATACTTTTGATGAACCCCGCTACCCCAAAAACAATAAATACCTGGAAAAATGTGATGATGACATCATCATCAAATTTTTCCAGGTATTTCTTGTTTTTGGGGTAGCGGGGTCCATCAAAATTATGCAGTGTGGGTGTTCATTGGATGTGGAATTAAATTTTGCATCCAATGAGCTCTCTCGCTCAGAATTTGAGTAAAAACAAAAGGAGATATGTTGAAAATACGAACACAAAAAGTAGTTTTTTTCATTCTTCCTCCAAAATTAATAACTATTATTTTATTATTTTAACTATTATTTTGTTATTTTCCTTAGGAGGCCCATTTTAGACCTCAAATTTCCTCTAATGGATGCGCAGGTTCTTACCTCTCATCTTAACTCTCTCGCATCTAAATCACACACAACAAGAAAAACTAAAACTAACTATCTAACCTATCCCTAGGGAGCAAGATTATCATTTATTAATGAGTAATGTATTTTGCGCATGCATTAAGAAAAATCACATATAGTTGTTACTTATTTCAAAACACATGAACATTTATAGATATATGAACAACCAGATAGCAAATTTTTTATCAACAACATTCATTACTCACAGTGGAAATTCATAGAATAAACTAGAGCTCATTCATAACAAGAACATAGGTTCAAATAGTTAGAACGATTTCATAGTTAATGCATAGCATCTGAAAATGAAATAGTTCACATTCAACAAATCCATAACACAGTATTTGAAAAGTTCCACCAACCTTTCTCCAACAGGAAACTTGTAATTCTTATTGCAAAAGGAAATAGTTCTTCTTACAACATGTTCTCACAAATCTCAATGGGAAAAAGTCCCTCTCTACAACTAACTCCCCTATACTTATACAAAAATGAAAAAATTTTGGGCTGCCCCCAAATGACTCCTGGGCTTCCCCTACGTTTCAATTCCCAAAATTCTTCCCGTAGTGAGTGCTCATACATAATACAATATATTACATTTAAAACAAAAATTTAATAGAGCACTTTTATGAAGAGGGCCCCACTTGATCATTGATGAACTTTTTCCACGCTTGGGCCTCTGCTGCTATGCTTTCAACATCTGAAGGTTTAAGAAAACATATGTTTATTTCATATTTTGCAGCCTGATTCTTAACCATCTCAATTCTTGCTGGAATCAAACGTAGCCGATCTTCAAGTAAATGGATGCTGATTGCTGAATGAACTACTACATTCTTCAGGATCTGCTCATCTAAATCTTTGACATGTTGTATCTTCTGTTCATCCTCCTGATACCTACTCTGTAGTAGTTCTATGAACAACTCATGCTCTGGTAATGCATCTAGTCTTTATTCTGCAGTAACTTGTCATCTGTTGTAGGTGACCAACACCCTTCTACAATATTCAGTACAGGCTCCTCTTGTTTTCTTCACAGTCTTCTTGAATTCCTTTGCAGTATTTATTGCAAACTCTAATAAGTCATAATCTTGCTTTAAGCTATGTTGATCTTTAGCTGGTAAATCTATAGGTATTTCTTCATTGCTTTCCATCCTTACTATCCTTTTAGTCAAGACTTCCAAAATATCCTAAGACCTATCTACGAAATATGAGGTAGTGTCCAACATTTCCTCCAACCTGCTATCTATCTGTAAGATTTTACATCTTTCTTCTTCAATAGACACATGCAGTTGGTGCATCCTTCTTCATTGGGCTAGGACATGCTCCTTTAGAGACTAGATATCAGTTTTTTGTTCACTGGAATCCTTCAGTGATGTTGTTAATGAAGCAATCTATCCCTCAAAACTTTCTACCTGCACTTGGTATTGTTTTTCCCTTTCTTCTATGGTGGCCCTCTGTGCCTTCAACTCAACAACTTTTCTCTGTAGCTGGTCCTTTTCTGCACTCAAAGTTTCATATGATACTTTGAGGTCATTATTCTCTGTCTTCAACACCTGATACTCTAGTTGTATCTTCTATAGTTCTGCTAGACTATTCTGAGCATCCCTTTCATTTTTCTCTACTGAGACTTCCAAGGCCATCTTTCTTTCCTGCAGAGTTTGGAATTCTATCTTCGAAGCCCTTACTTCATTATGCATATCCTCAAATTTTCTCTTTAACTTGTTACCTTCATCCCTCTCCTTTTTTAGAGTTTCCTTTAAGTGAGCAGCATTTTTCCTTGATTGCTCAAGGTCTGTCATAAGTCTATCCACATTGTCTTCGGTGGCTTGGGTTAATGCCACCCCAGCTCTAGCGGTCGATCATGGATCTGCATCTGTCCCATGCACCAAAGTTTTATCAGTAATCATCATACCTAATTGTCCTCCTGTTTTGACTTTTTTCTCAGTTCTCTTAACAATATCTTCTACTCCTTGTCATAGAAGATGGTGCTGAAATCAGGGTCCTCTTCTCCTTCTTTCTGCATAAAAGGTATCAGATTCAGTCCATAAAACACAACCTGTTCTTGGGTGCTTCCAAAGGTTGCAGCAGGCTCCTGAAGATTAGGATTATACTGATGCCCTTGATTTGTGTGATCATGTGCCCCTTGTGCATCTGTCTATTTAGTGGTTTGTTGGTATTGCCGTTTAGTAGTTTTTTGGTCTTGCTATTCAGTAGTTTGCTAGTCTTGCTGTTGTTTTGTGTGATCATGTGCCCCTTGTGCCCCATAGTACTGCAGGTATCTTTTCATCCCAATCATCTTTGTCTGTGTTACATATTTTGGTTAGACCTTTTGTTAATGTTTTATTAAATGCTTCAATTGCTCCATTCGATTGAGGGTGATAAGCTGTACTCCGTTGGTTGTCTATTTTGAACTGGTTCGTCAGTGCCTTGATGGTTTTATTGATAAAATGTGAGCCTTGGTCACTGATTAGGGTTATTGGGCATCCAAACCTAATGATTATATTTTCATATTTGAATTTAGCAGCTATCTCACTGGAACATGTGTCGACCGGTTCTGCTTCTGCCCATTTGGTTACATACTCTACTGTAGTTATTATGTACCTTGCACGTGTTCTTTTTTCCGGTATGGGAAATGGTCCTATGAAGTTAATGGCCCAAATTTCAAATGTCAAACTTGGGTTTACTGAGATTAATGGCATTTATATGCTAGGAAAAGGTCGACCTAGTCGTTGGCATCTGTCACACTAGCTTACAAACTTTTTGCAGTCTTTGTAAAGTGTCGGCCACCATAAACCTAACTGTTGGATTTTATTGGTAGTTGTTTCTGCTTGAAAATTTCCTCCCACTGGTCCATAGTGTGCCTCATACATAATATTATTTCTTTCATGTTCTAGTACACATCTTCTAAGGATGTCATCCAGGCCCATTTTATACAAGAATCCATTTATTATGCTATATGGTGCAGCTTTCATGGCTAATATTTGTTTATTCTTCATACTCATGCCTTCTCCATACTCATGTCCATCTTCTAAGAACTAAGCTATTTCCTCTAATTCTGTTGGGACTGCTTCTATTTGAAATAATTGCGCATCTGGTAGGTCATCTTCGACTCCTGTCGGTTCCTCTCCTGTGTCGATTAGTGATAAGTGGTCAGGTTCGACATTTAATTTTAATGGTTTGACAACAACTTCGAATTCAAATTCTTGGAATAGGAATATCCATCGACAAATTCTCCAATGGTTTAAGGGTTTATTTACTAGGTATTTTAGTTCCTGGTGGTCGGTATAAAAGATAATCAGATTAGCTAGTAGGTAGTGTCGATGCTTCTGTAGTGCGAAGACCATTCCTAATGATTCTCTCTCTGTTGTCGAATAGTTTCTTTTTGCTTTATTTAATTTTTTTCTATTGTAAACTATAGGGTAGTCCATTCCGTCATCTCCTGGTTGAGTTATGATTGCTCCTATTTCAAGGCCTAATGTGTCGATGTGTACGTGGAATTTGGTCGACCAGTTTAGGAATCTTAGAATGGGTGCTTCGACTAACTTCCTTTTTAGTGCTTCGAATGATATGTCACATTCCTTTGTCCAGTTAAACTCCTGATCTTCTCTTAACAATTCTTCTAGTGGGTACGTCGTATCTAAATAGTGTCTTATGAATTTTTTGTAATATCTTGTAAGACCAAGTAGTACCTTGACTTGTTTTGGATTCACCGGTGGTTTTAAGTCGAGGATAATTTTTATCTTTGTGAATTCAACCTTAATTCCTTCTTTATAGACAATGTGTCCTAATAGTATCCCTATAGGGGTCAGAAATACGCACTTCTTGATGTTCAGAGATAATTGGATTTGTCGACATCGTTCCAACATGAGCCTTATCCATTTACAATGATCTTTCAATGTAGAGTATATTGTCCAATCGTCAAAATATACTACCATTGTTTTGTAAATGTACTCCTAAAATGTTTAGACCATAATCCTTGAAAATACTGCAGGTGCATTTTTTAGTCCAAAAGGAATAACCCTGTAAGCAAATGAGCCAAATTCACATACGAATGTTGTCTTTTTCTGGTCTTCTTTGGTTATTGGTACTTGGTTATAACCTGAGAATCCATCTGTAAACGAGTAGCATTCATGTCCTACGACCTCATTTAAGATTTCATCTGCATAAGGTGTCGGGAATGGGTTTGTTAGTGAAAATTTATTAATTTCTTTGAAGTTGACACAGATCTTTAGCTTGGTTGGATCATGTTTCTTTGGTTGAACAACCATTTGGACTTGCCCATTCTGATTGGTTAATAGGGTAGATAATTCCTGCTGCAAGCATATTATCTTGATCTCTTTCTTGACTATCTCTTTGTATTTATGAGCTAGTTTATATGGTCTTTTCTTTACAGGTTGAACATCAGGCTTAATGTCGATCTTCATTTCACCCATTCCATGTACTATACCTTTGATATCCTTGTAGTCTCTAGCAAATATGTTAGTTTTTCAACATTAAGCTAGCATTATTAGGATCTTTAACCGAGAGAATAAAAAGTACAACAATCAAACACAAGAGACAATGAACACAGTGTTTTTCCTTGGGGAAACCATAAATGGAGAAAACCTTGCAATTTCCTTAGAGATAGAATCAACACCAAAATAGAAAATCCCAAAACATTAAGTGATATCCTGACAGTAGTAACCTTCTTCTTATCTAGCCCCAATGTCTTCTCCTTCCTCAACTATGTGCTACACTTGAGTGTGTATGAGATGTGTGCTAAAGAGATAAGTCACTTCTCTATTTATACTGCTTCCTGGCATGACTAAAAACCTACTAGAGCCATCTTCACCAAGTGAGTCTAATAACCCTAGTGCCCTGGAACTGTGGGGACTTTAACCCTTAGACAATAGGAGGGTTACCCACAATGACTTGACATGACTTGTTTACATTATAGATCCTCCCAATCGGAACATCGGGGCATGGCATCATGACTCAATTACATAATAGACACATCCTGGAATAAACATTGGGTTACAAGACATAAGATACATAGATGAATACATTCCGAAGTTACAAATACATCAATACTCCCTCTTAACTAGGAAGGTATTCTTTTGACACAATTTTCAGCACTGGTCTTCTTCTTTGTATCAAATGGATTATCTCGTCATCTTCATCTTTAAGTATTCTTAGTATTCAAGTCTTCTTCATCTTCTTCGTCTTCTTCGTCTTCAAGTCATCTTCTTCTTCAAGTCTTCTTCATCATGGGATCTGCGTCATCATGACTACTGGCTCATCACTGTTGGATCATCATCACATCTAGATCATCATTCGATCTGGATCGTCATCAAGTCTAGATCATCATCACATATGGATCATCACTTGATCTGGATCATCATTGAGTCTGGATCATCATCACAACTAGATCGTCATCAAGTATGGATCATCACATTTGGATCACTTGATCTGGATCATCATCAAGTCTCGATCATCATCACATGCTATCTCATAATGGTGCTATCTCGATTCTTCTCATCACAAGAAGTTCTATAGAGTCAATCCTGTAGGCCTACCCTTCATGTAGGTCTTCATCAGCACTTATATCTGACACTTAAGTCAGAATGGCCCACCCAACTCTTACATCTGACCTCATCCTATTAGAAAGGCACGTCCAGCACTCACATCTGACCTCATCCTGTTAGAAAGGCCCAGATTGACCATGTGTAAACACATCGCACTAGAATGGCTCAACACTTATATCCGATCATGTGAAAGCACATCGCATCAAAAAGGCTCTGCACTTACATCCAACCTCATCCTGTTAGAAAGGAACAACACTTACAGTCGACCATGCTCAAAAGCATCGCATCGAAAGGGCTCAGCACTTACAATCCGACCATCCTCAAAAGAACCACATCAAAAAGGGCTCTGCACTTAAAATCCGACCATGCTCAAGAGCACCACATCAGAAAGGGCATGCACTCACATCTGATCATGGTGGAACTAATCCTACCATCACATCAGAATTGCCCCCAGTCCCAGATTGGGCTACCTGGTAACTGACTAGGTGCCTCCATTCCTAGAATGGCAATTTCCCTTACATCTGACCTACTAATTAGAATGGCCAACACTCACATATAACATGGGAGGAACTTAATCCTTTATCCATGACAAAATGGTTCAGCCCTTACATCTGATCAAGTGGGAACACATCCCTCTCTCACATCGGAATGGTTTCTCAGTCCTAGACTGATTTTTCCTGGTATCTGACCAGGCACCTCCATTCCTAGAATGGAAATAGCAATCATATATGACATGGAAGGAACCTAAATCCTCTGACCATGATAGAATGCCTCAGCCCTTACATATGACTATGGAAGGAACTTAATCCTCTCCCATGTCAGAATGGCTCATGGACTCATCACTTCCCTTTGGATGGAACATCGATCTGGAGAACACCAAGCTTCTCCCTAAAGTACTCAAACTTCATCCTAGCCAATGGCTTCATCAATACATCAGCTATCTGATCGTCCATTGCAACATATTGGAGCTTCACTGCTCCCCTCTGCACCATATCCCTGATATAGTGATACTTGATCTCGATATGCTTCGACTTGTCATGGAACATTTGATTCTTTGACAACTTCACGCAACTCTAGTTGTCATAATGTACAAGTAGCATCCATCTGGAGATCAAATAAATATGACAGTAGCTTCCGTAGCCATACTGCCTCACAACTAGCTGAACAAGCTATGACATACTTTGCTTCCTGCTAAACCAAGAGATCACACCTGATCCCATACTGAAGCAACATCCTGAAGTGCTCTTCCTATTAATGGAACTGCTTGCCCAATCTGAATCAACATAAACCTCCAAGTTAATCTTCTGATTCGACTCATACTTGAGCCCATAATCAACTGTACCCCTCAGGTACCTCAGAATATGCTTTGCAGCAATCAAGTGAACATTTCTTGAAACTGTCAAGAATTGGCTCAAGGTTTTCACAACAAAGCAAATGTCTAGTATTATGTTCATTAGGTACATCAAGGACCCAATCATCTGACGATACATCGTAGCATCAACCGATTCTGATGAAGCATTGCTCAATAGCTTCAGGTTTGATTCCATAGGTGTGGTCATGGATTTGCAGCCGATCATCCCAAACCTCTTTAGGATCTCTACTACATACATCCCTTGTCCAAGGAAGATTCCATCTGCACTCTGTCACACCTCCATGCTTAGGAAATAATGCATCATACCCAACTCCTTCATATTGAACTCAGAAGCAAGCTTTCTCTTCGTATCAACAATCAACCCATCCATACCTGTCACAAATAGATCATCTACATATAGTAGGAGCATCACTGGGTTGCCATATTCGACCTTGTAGTACAGGTTGGAATCTACTTCACTCTTGGTAAAGCCCAAGCTGGATAGAAAGCTGTCAATTCTACTGTACCAAGTCCTGGGTGCTTGTTTCAAACCATATAGGTCTTTCTTCAATATGCATACATGAGACTCTCTGTCATGTGTCTCAAAACTGAGAGGTTGTTCTACATACACTTCCTCTTCTACTACACCATTCAAGATAGCAGTCTTAACATCCGTCTGGTGTATCTTCCATTTCATCACTGCAGCTAGAGCTAGTGATGATCTGATGAAAGTGTATCTGGCTACAGGTGCAAAAGGTTTCTTCATAATCTATTCCTTCTTTCTAAGAGAAACCCCGAGCCACAAATCTTTCTTTATATTTTTCAATGCTACCGTCTGTAGCATGCTTGATCTTGTAGATCCATTTGGAGGTCACAACTGACTTCCCTTTTGGTCTCGGGACAACATCCCAAACATCATTCTTCATGATTTATTGGTACTCTTTGATCATAGCATCCTTCCATTCTTTCCATTTTGCCGCTTCTTCATAACTGGAAGGTTCTTTATCAATGAAATCACATAGTAAAGCTACATACCTAGAGCAGGATCTAGTCCTCTTTCTTTCTCTATGATTCCCTTTTGGAGCCCCATATATTTCCACACCTTGGATAATTTCACGTACCCAAGCAGGTTTCCTCTTATGACGATTCTTCTCCAGAGGTGGATCTACAGGTATTTATGGTTCTTCAAATTCTCGATCTTCTTCTTGAGTTTCTTCGTTCATGGTTGTATCATGAATTCTGGGTGCTTCTGCTTCTTCAGGTTCTTCAACAGGTCTCTTTCTGGATTTGTTGTAAGCTGTGTCTTCATCAAATGTCACATCCCTGCTGATGTCAATATTATTGTATCCTGGGAAATAAATTCTGTAAGCCTTCGAGCTTTCAGAGTATCCCACAAATATACCCTTCTTTCCTGAAGGATCTAATTTTGTTCTCTTCTCTTTTGGAATGTGTATGTACATAGGACAACAAAATATTCTGAGATGGATGACTTCTGGTTTCTTACCAGAGAAGACTTCTTCAGGATTCTTGTTCTTGAGTACTCTATGTGGAGTATGGTTCTGTACATACACCGTTGTTCTAGCAACTTCCGCCCAAAGATGCATAGGAAGATCTTGATCATGAAGCATAGCTCTTGCAGCTTCCATGATAGTTCTGTTCTTCCGTTCAGCAATCCCATTCTCTTGTGGATTATAAGGAGTGGACAACTCCCTCTTAATCCCTGATTCTTTACATAGCTCTTTGAATTCATTCGAAGTGAATTCTCTGCCATTATCTGATCGAAAAGTATTGATCTTCTTTTCAGTTTGATTATCGATCAAGGCTTTGAATTTACTGAATCATTTCATCTTTGTTCTTCATGAAGTAAACCCATGTCTTCCTAGAAAAAATCATCAATAAAAGAAACATAATATGCATACCCGATTAGTGAGCTTGATGACATAGGACCACATACATCGAAGTGGATGATTTCCAAGATTCCTTTTGCTTTGCTTTTGCTACTTGGAAATTTATTCTTTGTGTTCTTTCCTTTCGCACATCCTTTGCAGACCCCATCATGTTTTGCTTGTATTTCTAGAAGACCTTCAACATATTTTCTTACAAGAGGTAGTGCTCTGTAATGCACATGTGCAAGCATTCTATGCCATAGTTCACTTGGCTCTACTGTGTCATGGTCCAAGGCTTGTTTTGGATGGCCCTTCAATTTGTACAAACCTCCTTCTTGTTCACCAATCACTATTGCATCATCAATAGTCTTTCCTTTTGGCCACATGATTACTTGACCATCTATGAATGCAACCCTCATTCCTTTTGCATCTAATGCTGATATGGAGAGAAGGTTCTTCTTGAGTCCTGGCACAAACAACACTTCCTTCATTGTTATAGACTTTCCAAAGTCTAGCTTATAGGAAGATTCCCCACTACCTTTTATTGGATATTGGTAGTCATCTCCTAGCTTCACCTTGTGAGGTGATTCATGTTCTGAAAGTTTCATAAAGGATTCCTTGAATCTAGTCATATGTTTGGAAGCCCCACTATCTATAAGCCAATCATCACTTCCATGAGTAATGTTTCCCATGAGAGCGGAGATCAAAACATATTCATCCTTGCTTGAAGAATCTTCACTTTCATATCTGGTTCTCTTTGATGAAGGTTCATCATCCTCTGTAGAATGAGCATGATGTCTTCTTTTGTTTCCATTCTTCTTGTGAGAGCTACTTTTGTTCTTAGGACAATCTATAGCAAAGTGTCCTCTTTCATCACATGTATAGAAAATGTACTTAGACCTATCTCTAAGATTTCTAGAGTTATTCCTATGATGATATTACTTAATTATGTGATGGATGGATCTAGGTTTATTGGATTGTACTATGAGAGCTCGATCTTCACTTCCAATCTTCTCTTCTCAAGCTACTATCCGAGCTTCTTCTTGAGAACATTCTTCCCACAGTTTGCTGAACTTGGCTAACTTCTTTCTATAACAAATCCCTTGAATGAAAGAGTCCCATGTCCTAGGGAGACCATTCAAGGTGGTCATCACAATTTTTTCATTCTCCACTTCTTCATCTACTACTTCCAATTGTTCCTTGATCTGAGAAACCCTTGTGAAGTAATATTGGATGGTCTATGCATTTTGGATCTTCACATTCTTCAGTTGATTCCTCAGATTCATCTTCCAGTTTATGTTCTTCCCTTCAAAAAAATTGGTTGGGGCATCAAACATAGCTTTAGGTGTCTTGATAAAGGACACCAAATTCTTCTTATGCAAGGCCTTAGCCTCATCTCCCTCTGGAACTGGAACCTCCTCATGGATGTATGAGTCCAACTCATTTTCTTCCAGGACCAGCGAGATCCTATACTTCTGGGATCGGAAGTTATCAACTCCCTCAAGCTTTTCATCAAGCTTGGTATGATGAGACATCTTAACTGAGAACCTCAAATGGAAATACAAAAGATTTAGATCTTACCAGGTCAAGATGTCGGATCTGGATTTGGAGCTGAAATCCTACAATGCTGGATCAGGAGCAAATTAGGGTTTTGCTTTTCTGGATTTTTGTCCAACCAATTGCTTTGAAATTGATCCCTAACTTTGATTTTGGGGAGGAGATCAATCTCAGCCTGGGCTCACTGAAAAATTCCTCTTCTGTGAAAAGCCCTAATTTTCGGCAGTAGTGTTGGGTCCAAAACTGAAAAACCTTAGAATTAGATTCTCCTTCGACAGAAAGATGCGCCCTAAGGAGGAGAGTTATTCCATCTTACTTTCACTGAAAATTTGTGGAGGAATATCCACAAACTAGGAAGCGCTAGTTCCCGCAGTTGTACAGTGTCTTCTTCTCAAGTTAGCTCTGATACCATGTTAGTTTTTCAACATTAAGCTAGCATTATTAGGATATTTAACTGAGAGAATAACAAGTACAACAATCAAATACAAGAGACAATGAAAATAGTGTTTTTCCTCGGGGAAACCATAAATGGAGAAAACCCCACAACTTCCTCAGAGTTAGAATCAACACCAAAATAGAAAATCCCAAAATAGTAAGTGATCTCCCGACAGTAGTAACCTTCTTCTTATCTAGCCGTTGTGCCTTCTCCTTCCTCAACTATGCATTACACTTGAGTGTGTATGAGATGTGTGCTAAATAGAGAAGTCACTTCTCTATTTATACTTCTTCTCGGCATGACTAAAACCCTACTAGGGCCGACTTCACCAAGTGAGTCTAATAACCCTAGTGCCCCAGAACTGTGGGGACTTTAACCCTTAGACAATAGGAGGGTTACACACAATGACTTGACATGACTTGTTTACATTATATATCCTCCCGATCGAAACATTGAGGCATGACATCATGACTCAATTACATAATAGATACATCCCAGAATAAACATCGGGTTGCAAGACATAAGATACATAGATGAATACATTCTGAAGTTACAAATACATCAACAAAATACATACTGGAATTATTTTAGTAGGTTTACTATTTCTGTTGTTTGTGCTTCAGTCTAGTACTCTCTGATTTTTTCTTTTTTGGTCAATCATCATTTGATATGTCAACTTCTTTAGTTTTCACTTTAGCGTCTAACCATTCAGGTGCTTTTGTTTCATTGATTAGTCGACTCCCTTCTTTAAATTGTGAAAATGTAGCAGGAAAGTCTGCTGTAGTCATTCGGTCGGTGTCTTCTTTGTCTGTTGTCTCGACTTTGAGTACTGTGTGAATTGGTTTTGTCGTTTCGGCATGGTTTGATTTCCATCTAAAGCTTTTTGCTTCTGAATTTTCATTTTCCATTTGTAGTCTTGTTGACTATGATATTGTCCTAGTTTGTATGTTATTGCATTTTATTGTTGGTCGGTCGTATTTTAGGGTTTTCTTCTCTGTCGGTTCTATAAATGACTTGATTTGTTTTGCAGTTTCGATCAAGTTTTCATTTTGTGGTATAAAGCTGAAATCTTTGATAAAATTCTCTCTTAGTTCGTGCCATAGGAATGTTTCACCTCGAGCCTCTTCCATTTTGTACCATTTATTTGGTAAGTCAGATAGCGTTGATGGAAATAAGTGTGGCCATGTACATTCATCCTTATATCCAAGTCTTTTCCATTCTTTTTCACATGTTCTTATGTGGTCTTCTGGATCTTGACCTTGGATAAATATAGGTATTTGGGCCTGGTTGGTTAACCTTTTTCCTCCAAATCTTTCTACAAAGTAATTTGAAGCTGTTGTCCATGTCTACAGTCTTGATTGATGGGTATTGCACCATCTTCCAGCTTGTCCTGTGAAAGTTTCCACTAGGCTTTGGAGTCATCCGTGTTCACCAATGTTCTTGGATACTTATTCTATGTGCATAGATGGTGATTTTCTTTCGTTATATCTTGGGATTTATGTGATTTTTACATTTGTTGGTTTCAGGGTAGGATATTCTATAGTTTTCTTTTCAAATATCTTTGGTATGATGGACACCACAAAGCACTGTTCGACTGGTTTCTTCTGTACTTTTTTAATTTTCCAGCATCCTCTTGCCTGTGTTTCTTAGTTCTCGACTTCCCAATCATATAATTATGCATTTGATTTGTACCCTACTGAATGTTGATTCACTAAGTGTATTTCACCATATATATTAGGTTCTGTGTAGTCCTCGTTGTTTTGAATCTGATATAGTTGTCAAATGTCGACTTCTTCATCGATAGGTTCTATCCAAGGTTATCCTTGGGATGGATGGATAGGTACTATGACTTTTTGTCCTTTCCATTTTAGTTTTATCCTTTCCTTGTATAAGGATATCGAGGCTTTCATTTTTATTCCCCAAAGTCGACCTACTAACACTAGGAAGGAGCTAGATCCTTCCTTAGGGTCAATAATTTCAAAATCGACTTTAGTCGATATTCCTTTTATTGTTGTGTCAACATTTTTCCAGACTTAAATAGGTTCAATCAAGCCTTGGTCATTTAGTTTCAGGTATATGCCCAAATCATATAATTGAGGTCTCCTCAACTGTTCCCAAGTGTCACAAGTCATAATGTTTACTTGTGATCCGAAATTGAGCACAACTTGTCGGACATGGTACCCTTCAATTTCTAGGTCGACAAGTGGGTCAACATCACCTTTATCTTTTTGGTTTAGCCTTGCAGATATTCTTTGTTTTTTTTTCAGTGTTATTGTTGCGTTTTATTTTGTACGATAAGTCAATGAATTGAGATACTTTTTTACCCTTTGTACTAAGTGCATTAATTCTTTTATTGTGTTTTGTCGATTATCGTCAACTTCTTCCTGTCAAGCAAATTCTCTAAATACATTCATTGCGTCTTTATACAGTTGTTTTTGTTTAACTGGATCAGGATAATCGTTCTTTTATTTTATTTTGCTTATTGGTAGATTATCATTCCCAATTTTTGTCCCTTGTTAGCTTACTATATGCAAATTATTTGTATTGATAATATCATGTTTTTGTACGCACGACAAGACATTAACATTTCTCTTTTTATTTATGTTTTCAAGCATAGTAGGGCAATCCTCTAATGAGTGATCCCCTAATCCACAGCTAGTACATAATTTCAAGTCAGTTCTGTCCTTGTATGGACAGTCTCCATATTGGTGACCTTCTTTATAGCATGTGAAACATTGGATGGGCCGATGTGGTCGGTTGTCACGATTCCTAGAGAATCGACCTTGACCTTCATATCCTCCATGTCGGTTGTCGATCCGGCATTCATATTGATGAACATTGTACCTTTTATTATTTTTTTCATTTTGAGCATTGCTTCATTGATTGTTCTCATTGTTTTGCACAACTGCGTTCATCTAATAGACTGCCTGGTAATTTTGTCGATTTTTTAGATTCAGGTGGCAGTCGGCGGTGGTATGATTTTTAGTTTCATAGATTGCATACCATGATGCTTTACCATTATTCATGTTGAATGGGAAATATTTTTTGGTGTGCTCTTCATGCTCTTGGTAGATGTCGCAAAGCATTTTGTTTGCACAAATTGAAAGCCCTATCGACTGGTGTCCTGTCGATAATTATCTTTCGAATGTTCAGCTGTTGAGCATTTCGTGCACCATATGTCCTGACTTTTAAGGTTTAGCTCTTTTAAATATTTATGCATGATCTCGAGCTATTCTTCCAATCTAGTATCCGTGGGATATGCCAAGAAGTATTCATCCATCTCTACTTGTAAGGCTTTAGTAAGCTTATCTTCATATGTATTGAATGTCTCCAGGATTATATGCCGACGAATTTTCTATGAAAGACCTACAAGAAACCACTCAATTAGCAATTGTTCATCAATTACATAATCAAGTTGGCTGAGAAGATATTTCTAGTGTTTGTCGTACTCTCGTACATATTCTACTGGATTTTGTGAAGTTGTTTTTAACTTTTTAGCTACTAGATGTTTAGCATCTCAGGAGTTTTAAAGAATGATATAAATTGCACTTTAATTTCCACCTTGGATGCATTGGGGGTTCTCTCAATAAAGGTCATATACCAAGTTAGAGCTCCTTTCCTCAATGCACCAGTGAAATGTGCCATCAATCTGTATTCTACTGTAACCTGGTTGGCCTCCCATGTCTACTTGCAGACAAACCAATGTCGTCTGGGATCTTCATCGCCCTCATATAGAGGGATATGCATTGATCCGTGGCCCATTTCGGATTCGTTGTCGCTGTCTTCTTCAGGAGGTGGCGGTAGTGGGGGTGGTGGTGGGGGTAGTAGGGTGTTTTGTTTATATTTTTGTGTAGAGTTTTTGTCGACAGAACTCTCATTTCCATCAGTTGCTTTGTTTGTCGTTTCTTCTCCGACAAACAGTCGGTTGGGGTCGACTTATCTTGTCGATGTCCAACTGCAATTATTTGTTTGCAGGTCATATTTTCCTGTATTCTCCAAAGTTGTATTTGGTAGGGGGGGTGCTCCTTCATGTGTCAGGTAAAGTAAATGGATACTTTGGTTGGAAGGGTACGCCTGAAACATGACCCAGTTTCCTTCTTCTGGTCGACGAATAAGTAGATGACTATCATTGTTTACCTCGTCGTTTAGTCGGCTCCATATACCAAAACTCACCAGCTCTTATTCTGAGGTCCTCTTTAACAATGGCTTGTATTCTAGTACTTGGATTGATTGGAGACAGAGGTATTATCTCTTGAGGGACTTCTATTTGGAGAGCTTCTCGCTGCTCTATCCACAGATCTTCTTCCATGGGTGATGCTTCTTCATCGGCGCCTTCTTCCTATCAGTCATGACCCGACTCTGGTGGATTTCTTTCTTGGTATGTCACCCTAGTACTCATTCATCTTTGCAGTGCTATAGCTCTTTCTCTTCTTTCTTCCCTCCTTTTTAGCCTCTTCTCTCTCTCTATCTTCTGTAAATCTGTCATACCTTTGTGTATCACTGTCTGTTTGATTTCCTTTTTAGGTCGGTTTTTCATTGTTGGTGATGGTACCTTTGTTTAGTCAACTAGAATCCATTTTTACTTTACCCTAACATATGAACAGATACCCCCCCATTTCCTACCCGATGCTTTAGAAAGCTTGGATAGTTCTGTTTACTTGCTTAGGAAATATTCCCACTCCCTTTCGGTGATGAATTTCTCCCACTTCTTTTGTTTCTCCTCCCAGTTGGTATTTTGTGGCAGTACATGTAGTGATGGACGAAGTTCAACAATATGACCCACTCCTTTTTCTATCAGGAACTTGAATAGCAAGGTCGGTAAGGAGCACAAAAACTGATCAGTAAGGTCTGTATAGAATTTCTTCTGAATGGTTTCTATCGAACTTATTTCTTCTATAGCCTGGTCCTCACAGAAATCGTCGATGATCTTTTCAAACCACTCCAATAGGTTTGTCCTCCCCCCTCAAATCAGTTTCTTTAGTAGTTGTTGTTCTTTATTCGCTTCCGGTTTTTTCATCCAGAAATTTCTTCAAGAGACGGGGTATCAATTCTACAAACTTCTCATGGGTTTCAGTAAAGAATATTTCGTTTACCTGAGCAGTCATTAATCTATTTATTCGTGCGTAATTTTGCAAATAATTTTCTATCTTTCCCTCCCACCAGTCCTTAATTTCCTGCTCTGATATCATCCACTTGTATTCATCTCAGATATGTACTATCGACAATAGAACCAATGTTGTAATCTCACGGATCACAAAGGGTTACCAATAATACACATTTAAAAGCATGCAGACATATCAAAGACAAGAGATAAGAACACGAGTGTAAGAATAACAGATTATATTATAACATGAGAGTTCATACAATGCATAGAACTAAACCGAGTTCTCCACTGGCTGAACAACCTAATATATATCATTTACAAAATAGTTACAAATAACTACCTATCAGTTCGGTCAACAGACATGACCTTAAGTGGCCAAACTAATCTCTAATTAGTCGACTGATCAACTTAATCGGCTAGTCGACTTAGTCGGCTAGTCAACTAGCTCCTCCAACAGGGAAACTCATCCCAAACTAACTCAAATTACATATGGTCGATAACATTGTTCCCTTCTTCATCTAAACAAACTTTGATATTGCTGGCAAAGGGATGAGAAATTCTAGTCTTTACTTGAACTAAGTCCTCTATATCGATTTTATTATTTTCCCTATCTGCAGAAGCAAAAGCAGAAATTATATTCGCATCCATAGACGCTATACCATAACTCTCTTTGACATAAACCTTACCAAATACAGTAGAGACTTCTTCGAAACAAAGAATTGAATGAAATATATCCTGGGAAGGAGAGAGTTTATGGATTTGTGCCATGGTTCATATGAACCATTCATTCAAAAAATTAATACCTGTACCGACTTTAAATTCCTTCACATGGGCTTGGAGGATAAGGATGGCGACTGATAGTAATGCTACTTGCTGGTTGGCTTCCTTCCGGGGAAGAACATGTCGCATTCCATCGCCGCCGGGAAGAGGGAGGAGGGCCCAGCCCCCAAACTGATATTTTTCCATAGTTTTCATGGAATTTTGATTTTTCTTCTTACAATGGGGGGGGGGGGATCCAAAGGATCCTACCCAGACTTAACATTTAACTTCGGGTGCCCATGGAGGCACTTGAAAATACATTGATTCTTAAGGAACATGAAAATTATTGGAAAGAGTTTCATTTACCTTGGTCATCCCCATTCCAATATTAACTCCTTGATTTTCCAGTTTATCCACCTCAACATTATTGGCTTGGAGAATGCAAATATAGGAATCTTGAGTTTCCCCAGAGATATGTTGAATACGCTCATAGATTATTTTGGATTTGATCATGCCTCTATTTATTCCGTTGTCCATTTTATTTATTACTTTCCTCGAATCCCCAATCATTATTATCTTTGTGATACTGATTTTCCTTACCAGGTACATGCCATAGTATAGAGCGAACCATTCATCTTCGTTGTTGGTTTTTCGTCCAAGTCCCAGGAATAAGTAATCACAATTTTTCCTCCTAATTCAAATATGATCCCACTCGTGCCTTCCTCTCTAGGATTTCCTTTCATTTCCCCATCAAAGAAAAAATAACAAGAATTTATACTTGCCTTCCACTATGAGAATTCCTTGGTGGTTTTTCGAATTTCCCATGTGAAAAGTGCAGCCCTACCTTTGATTTGAAGAGAGTTCCGTGGCAGAAGATATTTACACCATTCGAGATATTCAGCTATTAGTTTCTTAGAAGGAGGAAGGATCACCTTCTTTGTGCTCATTATCTCACTGATCATGTTTGCTTCTTTGAAGGTGGCTCATTGAGCATCTGATTTTTTATTGTAAAAAACAAGTCTATTCCTAGCAAGCTAAATTTACTAGCATACATTTTTTAGTGTTGTGTCCCAAATTATTCCAAGCATCTTCTTATTTATTATTTTCACTGGGTAACATTTTTTCCATATTAACATCATGATGGATACTGGCTTCAGGAGAAAAAAATTATGACTAGCCTTACCTAGGAAGAAGCTCCATACCCATCTAGGAATCGATGCCAGGCTGATTCATCATTTTCTTGGCATAGGTGGCACCTTGAAGGCCGGTGGAACCCACATTTCCTAAAATATTCTACGGTTAAAAGCTTATCTTTTGTTACGAGCCAAAAGAATGCATTGATTTTTGGAATGTAGAATGAATCCCATAAATTCCCCCAAATTCTCTTTTGAGTGCCACTTCGGAATTTTTTAAAGACTGGTAGCCTTCTTTGATAGTGTAAATCCTAGATTTCCCCCAACCTCTCAAATCTCTTTTTCTCTGAGGCTAAGGGGGGAAATTCCATGGTAAGGGAGGTCAAAGTATCAGAGAGTGAACCTAGGGAAGGTGTATTTAAGCGCTTCCATCCATTCCAATCACCCCTGGATCCCCAGATAGTGAAATATTTTAAGGACTTATATATGTGGTCTTCCATCCACCTGCATAGAGGAAGAAGCTCAAATTTAGATTCAATATGGGGACTTCCCAAGATGGAGTCTATGCAAATCTTATTTTTTCTACGATTCCCAGGTATCCACTATAACTTGAATTTGATTAGACCAACATAATTTTTTAGTTAGTTCCATATGGTTGTTCCTTTGCTTCCCAGGGAAGACCCATGATTCTAGACTTCTTCCTTTTTATGTATTTTCTTCGTATAGCCTCTATCCACCAGTCCTTTCCCCTTGTGATCATTCTCCAAACCAAATTTTCCCCCAATGCTTGGTTCATTCTCCCTAGATCCCTAATTCTTATTCCTCCACTATTTTTATCCTCAATTACAACTTCCCATTTAACCATATTGAACTTTCTCCCGTACGTCTTCCCTCCTTTCCATAAGGAATTCCTAATTTCCATATTAAAGTATCTAATGCTGCCTTTGGAGTAGCGAAAAATTGCACACAATAAGATTGGGTAGGAGGAGAGCACTAACTTAATCAATACCACTTTACCTACTAAGTTTATCTAATATTTGCTCCATAGCTGAATTTTCTTCTTCATATTTTGAATTAAATGCCTCTAAACCACAATGGTACATTTTTTATTGACAATTGGGACTCCAAGGTAAATGAAAGAACTCCATTGTAGATTCACCTGTACTCCAAGAATGTTTGCAAGTTCTCTAAGATAATTTGGACTACTATTCCACCTATACATCCAAGATTTGTTTACATTTATTTGTCTTCCAGAGACTTTTAGAAAGAGGTCCAATGTAATTCTGAAATGCCTTTCTATTTGAGTAGAAGCACTTCCCAAGAGAATAGCGCCATCTGCGAACTGGGAATGATTGATGGCTTGAGCCCCTCTTGCTATGCCGATTCTTGGGATCTTCCCTTCATTTCTGAGTTTGAACACCATTATGCTGAGACAATCTGCGACTAGAATGTAGAGGAAATGAGACATTGGGAATCCTTGCCTACTTCCCCTTTGAGCTTGGAAAAAGGAGGTAGGACGACCATTTATTAGGAGGAGAAATACAAGGATTTCTTATACAAGCCTTGACCCACCGAATGAAGGCTTCTAAAAATCCATAGTTCCGCATGACTTGAAAAATATATGAGTTCCTTATTCTATCAAAAGTGTTTGCGAGGTCTAGCTTGATTACCATACTTGCCTCCTTGCGGGATTGAATGGAATGGATCACTTCTTACACCATCAGGATATTATTGTAGATCTGTCTTCCAACTATGAATCCCCCTTGGTTTTGCGAGATTAGTTTCAGGATTACCTTCTTCATTCTGTTAGATATTACTTTAGAAAGAATCGTATAGGAATAGTTACACAATGAGATAGGCTTGTACCTTTTAATGGAGGATGAACTCTGCTCTTTGGGAATTAGATCCAGAAATGTTGAATTCGTGTTGATCCCAATTCGATCCAAATACTGCAACCAAATTATCATTTTAACAAGATATGTTTTGCTGATGTTCCAACATCTTCTGTAGGAACTGATCAGGAACCCGTCTAGCCCCGACCACACTCCTCTTTGTACTTCTTCGAAAGTAATAGGATGAATACAAAAAATCATAATTTTCCTGTAGAAGTTGTGGAATTTCTCTGCTAAGGGAGAGCATACCATCTACTGAGATAATTTTTTTTCCTAGTATAGAGTTCTTGGAAATGGGATTTGACCTCTTTTTTTATTAACTCAGGATCATTGATTTTTCCTCCATTCTATAATGTTAATTCCTTTATGGTATTCCTCCTGTTACATTCTTTGCACTGATAGTGAAATAAATTGGAGTTTTGATCTCCTTCTTTTAGCCATAGACACCTGGATTTTATCCTTAGATCCATCTCTACCTTTCTCTGGATGACTGCTATTTTATGGTCAATTTCTCTTTCCCTTAGTAGCATTTCTTTGGTGACTTGTTTCCTTTCCATTTCCTCCTGAATTTCTTCCAGGATCTTAATCAAGGTGATTTTTTCTTGTCCAGGGTGAGGTCGGCCATGTGGAAATTGAATCCAAGAGATAGAACAATTACACTGACAACATTGCTAATCAAACATGCAAAATTAACATCAAAGGAGACTGAAATTGGAGCATAACACTAATCTATATTGAATAAGTGTAAAATAGGCAACCGTGTGAAGTAATAGGTTGCTGCAATATATAATTACATGAGAGATTCAAATGCATAAGGATTCCATTTGAAATAGTAAAAAAGTAGGCTTACTAAATCTAGTCAAATCCCCCATAGGTGCATAAATCAGTTTCCAAATCCACTAAGATGCTCACAAATTGGAAAAGTCAAGTAGGAAAGCTAATAAGGGATGGAAAGACAACTCATACATGTTTTTATTAGGAGAAAAGGATGGAGGATGATGTGGGAAAAAAACAAGTCAACTACACCTAGTCTAGCTTTTCCTTTTGCCTTACTTCTCAATAAAACAGGCAACTTTACAAAAAAAGAAGATATGCGCATGTTTGGAATAAAATAGACATGCTAAATATGGTTTCTAGGAGGTTTCCCAAGAACTCCATGACTCAGTTTTAGCAAGTGTTGACTTCTATGACGTGTAGAAAGAAACTAGCATAGAGTGGAATCTAGGAGACTAGGTAATAAGACAAAAATGATTTAATTAATGTCTAAGGTAGGTAACTATGGGTTGATTATTCTAACACCCTCCCTTAAGCCTGAATTTATGAGTAAATATCAGAAAAATATAGCACCTATCAACAAGGCTTAGTCACCCTTTACATACTGCTTGTCCATACAACCAAGGAAAGAGGCAAAAACCCAGTGGAAAACATCCTCCCTTAAACATGGATAGTAAAACAAAATTTGAAAATATTGTCATCAATCATGCTTCACAGCATGATCAGCAATCCCCAATAGTGATTTGAGATTGCTGAATGTCTTCTCACAAAAAACTTTGGTGAAGATGTCTGCTACTTGTTCTGAAGATGCATAGAAGAGTAGATGAATGGTGGCATCATGCACAAGCTGTCTGATGTAGTGCATATGGATTTCAATGTGTTTGGTTTGCTGTCTCTGAATTGGATCATTGCAGATTTGAATGGTGCTCTAATTATCACAATAGATAATAGTTGAAAACTCTGATTCGAAGCCACATTCTCCAAGTATTCCCTGCAACCACAAACATTGAGTTGCTGCATTTACAACTCCTCTATACTCTGCTTCTGTAGATGAGAGTGCTATGGCACTCTGCTTCTTGATTGACCAGCTGATTGGTCCTTCTACAAGCATGAGCACATATCCTAATGTTGAATTTCAATCTGTGTTGTCACCTGCCCAATCACTGTCAGTAAACCCAATCAAATCAAGATTAGATTTAGCTTTGTAGAAGATCCCATGAGTTCTTGTTCCTTGAACAAAGTTAAGGATCCTTTTGGATACTCTCCAATGGATCTCATGAGGCTGATCCATGTATATTGAATCCACACTAACTGCATAAGATAGATCAGCTCAAGTGTGTGTAAGATAAAGCAAACACCCAATCAACTACCTATACAGTGTATTATTTACCATAGGAGAAGAACTTGCTTCTTCAAGCTTAACTCCTGAAAGGAAAGGAGTCTTTCTTGGCTTGCAATATTTCATGTCAAACTTGTTCAGAAAATCTAAGGCATACTTGGACTGATGAAATTTTATTCCATGTTAGGATTGAGCATTTTCGAGACCCAAAAATTGGCTCAACAATCCCAAATCTGTCATAGAAAATGCATGGTTCCTTGCATCCTTCAAGGAGGCAATCTCTTTCTTTGAACTTCCTGTAATCAGAAGGTCATCCAAATACAATACAATAATCATCAAAGAACCATGAATCAGCTTCAAATAAACATTAGGATCAGACTTACATCGAACAAAACTCAATGACAGCAGAAATCCATCAATCTTGGCATACCAAGCCCTGGGGGATTGCTTGAGCCCATACAATGATTTCTTTAACCTGCACACTAAATATGGACTAGAAACAAACCCTTCAGGTTGATACATGTAAATCTATTCAGTGAGATATCCATTTAGGAAATCACACTTCACATCCATATGATGGACCTCCCACTGCTTCGAAGTTGCAATGGCTAAAGCTAGCCTTATGGAGTCCATCTTTGCCACTGGTGCAAAGGTTTCATTGTAGGAAATACCATGTAATTGTGAGTAGCCCTTGGCTACCAATATTTCCTTATATTTCTAAGGTGAACCATCAGAAGAAAACTTAGTCTTGAAAACCCACTTACATTGAACTAGCTTCCTCCCTGGGGGAAGATCAACGAGTTCCCAAGTGTTGTTCTTCTGGAGCGAGCTGAATTCTTCTTTCATGGATGTTTTCCATATTGGATAATGTGATACATATTCATATGTCTATGGATCTGATTCAACCATCAGACATCACTTCTCATCAAATAAATTATCTTTCATACAAAGGGCACTCTCAAACTGAGATCTAGTCCTCCTAGTGTCACTAGGATTTCCAGCGAGTTCCCTAGCTGCATGAATGATATTTGATGCCCATTTTGGTCTTGTATGAATGTCAGGATCTGAAATCAAATAATCATTATCAGGCATATCAGAATCAACAAATTCATTATTCTCTCCACTTACAGTCAATGGATCTGGTGGTGAAGAAGACTCTCCAACTTCAACTGCTACTAAAGGCTCTTCTTGGAACTAAACACTTCTTTTAATGAAATATTTGTTAGTGATCAAGTTGATCAGCTTGTACCCTTTTGAATATTTAGAATACCCAACAAATAGGCACTCTTGGATTTAGGGCTGCAAAGCCTTTCTCTTTTCAGTTGGAATTCTAGCCCAAGCCTTTGAGCCAAAAATCCTGAAATGGGTCACATTTGGGTTGTGCCCACTCCAAGCTTAGAAAGGAGTCATACCATCAATTTGCTTATGAGGAACCCTATTCTGGATGTAGGATGCACAATTTATAGCCTCTGCCCAAAAATTTTGTGGCAAAGTCTTAGCCTCCATCATGCAGGTTGCCATCTCCTTCAGTGACCTGTTCTTTTTCTCAGCAACACCATGTTTTGCTGTGGTGTGTAAGGGATCGAATGTTGCATCTGAATACCTGCATCTTTACAATATTGAATGAACTCAGACTTGACATACTCACCACCATTGTCAGATATGAGTATCTTGAGTTTCCTCCCAGATTGGTTTTCAACCAAAGCTTTAAAGACTTTGAAGAGGTCAAAAACTTCAGACTTATGCTTTAGGAAGTGAATCCAACAATACCTGGAAAATTCATCTATGAAGGTTAGTGCATATTTGGATTGACTCATGGAAATATGAAGAAATGGACCAGCAATGTCACTGTCGATCAACTCAATAGGTGCAGAGGTTCTCTCATGACTATCTCTCTCAGATTTGTGCTTTGGGTGTTTTCCTAGGATACAACCTTGATAGACTCCCTTGGAAAACTTGATCTTTGGTAACCCTATGACCATGTCTTTTTCACTCAAATCAGAAAGATAATTGTAGTTAAGATTGCCAAATCTATCATGCCAAAGATTTCTTGCCTCATTAGCATGAATCAAAAGAGCAGAGGGGTTTGAGTAGGGTAGAAAATGGGAAAACATGTATACCTTCGAAGTGTGATCAACAACACCTTTTTATATGACTTTACCATTCGGAATCTCTATGATTTCAACATCATCAGGGGAGAAGATGACCTTCTTTGGAGACCCAGTGTGATTCATCTAATACACTGACAAGAGATTAGAGGCAAGACCTAGAACTTACAACACATTATTGAACTTACCATGATCAATACCATTCCTTCCTTTCCCCAAACTGTCAGTGAGAGAGACATCTCCCAAAACTATTGGTGGACCTTTCGACATGTCAAGAGAGGAGAATGCCTCTTTTGTCGAAACCATATGTCTAGAAGCTCTAGATTCTATGATGAATCTAGGTGAGCTTGATGTGCCAGTAACCAAAGCATGTACTCTCTCTCTGTCTTCTAAATTTGATCCTCCTTCCCTCTTCTTTGAGCAATCAGGAAGGGAGATGTTATTCTACTCCAGGAGTTGGGTCAACATGTCAATTTTCTTCTTCATACAAGCATTAGAGGAAATTTGGGGTCTAAAATGGGCCTTAAAAGAAAACGTGCCAAAATAAGTTTTTGTGAGTTGGAATTCAAGAACCAATAGAATTTCAATAAAATAAGTCAACCATAATGGTTGAATTGACATATTTGTCATTAAAAAAAACTACTTTTTTGTCCGTATTTTCGACATATCTCATTGTGTTTTTACTCAAATTTCGATCAGGAGAGCTTGTTGGATGTGGAATTTAATTCCACATCCAACGAGTACCCACACTGCATACTTTTCATGGACCCCTCTACCCCAAAAACAAGAAATACCTGAAAAAATGTGATGATGATGTCATCATCACATTTTTCAGGTATTTCTTGTTTTTCGGGTAGAGGGGTCTATCAAAAGTATGCAGTGTGGTTACTCGTTGGATGTAGAATCAAATTCCACATCCAACGAGCTCTCCTGATCAAAATTTGAGTAAAAACACAGGGAGATATGTCAAAAATACGAACACAAAAAGTAGTTTTTTTCTTTCTTCCTCCAAAATTAATCAATATTATTTTATTATTTTAACTATTATTTTATTTTTTTCCTTAGGAGGCCCATTTTAGACCCCAAAATTCCTCTAATGAGCTCTCAATATGATATCCCTTACTGCAGTATGCGCACTTGCTCATTTCTCCTTTGTTCTTCTTCTTCTCGAAGTTCTTCTTGGAGCCTTGGGGCTCCTCTTGAGACTTGTTCTTGTCTCTCTTTTGCTCAGGTGGATTTTTATCTTTTTTCTTTATTTTTGAATCCACCTTTGAATCTCCAGCAACCAAATCTTGGTCTTTGGAAGGTTTGATGGTGCCCATCATCACCAACTTATCTTGTTCCTATGTGAGGGATTCCATGAACTCTGCAAGCTTAGGCATCTTCCAGGCTCGAGCTGTCAACTTGGTGGCATGGAAGGTTGAAACAAACACTGAATAGTCAGGGCCAAGCTTCGAGAGTATGGCCAAAACTAGTTTCTCTTCCTTCTTTTCAATCCCACACTGTTTTAGCTGTAAAACAAAGGGCTTTAAACTTGGAAAAATAGAGTTGTAAGGATTCGAAGCTGCTGGGACTCAAGGAGATCAGCTCATTCTTGATTTGATGTCCTATAATCTCATCTGTATTACCAAAAATCTCTACAAGATTCTTCCACACTTCATTAGGTGATTTCAATCCATCAATATGGAAGAGGAGGCCTCTTGAAATGCTTAGACACAAAAGACCATATGCCTCATCCCTCCTGTTGTGCCATTTGATTTTCTATGCATCTGCATTGGGATTTTCCTCAGTTTCCATATTAACCCTGTAGATACCTTTCAATCTCCATAATACCTCCATATCATCTTTCCATTCAAATAAATTAAATGGAGTCAAGATGATCTTTTGAGATTGATCGATAACTCAGAAACTGTGCCCTTTAGTCAGCAAAATATGCTCCCAGTCAAGATGTCGAACCTGCAATAGCAATATGGAAAGAGATAAATCGATCTACAAAGGCTATGATACCATGTGGAAATTGAACCCAAGAGATAGAACAATTACACTCACAAAATTGTTAATCAAACATGCAAAATTAACATCAAAGGAATTGAAATTGGAGCATAACACTAATCTGTATTGAATAAGTGTACAATAGCCAGCCTTGTGAAGTAATAGGCTGCTACAATATATAATTACATAAGATATTCGAATGCAAAAGGATTCCATTCGAAATAGTAAAAAAGTAGGCTTACTAAATCTAGTCAAATCCCCCATAGGTGCATAAAGCAGTTTCCAAATCCACTAAGATGCTCATGAATTGGCAACGTCAAGTAGGAAAGCTAATAAGGGATGGAAAGAAAACTCATACATGCTTTTATTAAGAGAAAAGGATGGAGGATGATGTGGGAAAAAAACAAGTCAACTACACCTAGTATAGATTTTCATTTTGCCTTAATTCTCAATAAAACAAGATGCTTTACAGAAAAAGAAGATATGCGCTTTGGAGGATCTGGAATAAAACAGACATGCCAAATATGGTTTCCGAGAGGTTTACTAAGAACCCTAGCTCGGTTAACTAGCTCGGTTAACTAGACATCGTGGAACCCTAGCTCGTGGAACCCTAGCTCGGTTAACTAGACAGGGGAAAACATGAAGGGCTGAGGGCCCAGGTTTCTGATTGGTTCCAAGGAAAACATAATTGGTTTATTATTAGAGACATCTAAAGTTAAGAGTCTTGAGACTCGAAATAGGGGATTATCATGATTTTTTTATGAGGCACCTCCTTGATGTACATTTTTATTATGTTGTTATGTTCTTTGATAAAATATATTATGTACTCATGATGTTCAAAAGAATTCATACAAGAAAATGGGATCCTGTAATTCTCTTTCCTAATGGTATGGGTTGGAGAGCACTCTTAATTTTTGGAGTGCAATACAAGCAATGGGACCCTGTGATATTTTTAGTCCCATTGATTTCAAATTTTGGGGGAAAAAAACAGTATGGTGGATGGATTCCCCAATTCATAAAGTGATTTTAATCAAAGTAGTGCAATGACAAGCATGGTGGTTCCTCTCAAAAATATTCATGGAATCTCAAAGACTCAAAGTTGGGAAACTCAGTGGCAACTTCAAAGAATCATACAGAATGCAGGTTCTTCAACACGCACATTTGAAATTGCTTTAGGATAAGCGATATTTGGAAGGGATGATTTTTCATGTCCCAAATTTTTCATTGGGTCACAATGGCCTATTCATATTTTCCATATTCATGAGAGTTTGTCAAATTAATGCTAAGGGTCAAATAATTGCCAAGGAGGAAAATCACTAGTTTCCTAGGTTGGGGGTGGAAGCTTTGGGATATGAAATAAGGGGGAAAATAAATGAAGTTTGAACATTAGAATGGCATAAGAATTTAATAAAGGAGATAAATAAATAAATACAATGGAAAATCAAAGTGTCAATTGATCATGTAGACACATGGAGAATGTGGGACCCACACAAGCTAGAAATTTGGTACCAAATGGAAATCTCCTCTTGCAATTTCGAATCCATGGGAAGCCTAAAGGTTATTGGATGAATTATAAGGTTAATACATTTTTCCATATGCATCATAAGTCTAATTTGGGAATAAATGTAACTTACATGGAAGAGGAAGAGGCATTTTGGAGCTAGTGAGACACTTGGACTAGATTCCCTAGCTCTATGACAACAATGATGAAGATTCTATGACACCTATGACACAAATTAGATAAAAAGGATGAAATATGAAATATGACACATTCCAGGTTGTAATAGATCATCCAATAGATATCTCATGTGATTTGGAGAAGTCCAATGGGTTCCTACTCAAATTAGGGGAAGATAAAAGGCTAGGAAAGGGAGGATACATGGAAAATATTGAGCCGAGACCCAAATTCGAATTGGCTTGATTTTGTGGATGGATTGGGAACCTTAGAAGGCTAAGTATTTTTTTAAAATATAGTAATAAACCAAGAGAATGGATTTTCATCATTTGAGAAATTGTCGGTTGTGAATTGTGAGAGCTAGTGGATGACTAGTTTTCTTGCCTTAGCCAATTTTGAGGGTCAAAGATTCCCATCCAAGTTGGTTTTTTGAGAGGCCACTCAGGTATTCATGGTGTTTTAATGGATTCTTATTTGAAGGTGTAAGCTACAAGTAATCTTGTATATTCTTCTATTGTGGAATTTTCTCTCAACCATTTCCAGTTTTTTATGGCATATTCTTGCTCATGGAGGGATTGCGCTTTGGGTGAGCTATTGATCTCTTTGGGGAAGATAATAATGCTCCATTATTTTATGTTATTATTTAAATATTATTTATTTCAATTTCAGAAGACTCTCAGGTCAAAATTCCAAAATATTTCATGTAAAAATGTTAAACAATGAAGAAATAGTGCCATTTCCCCACTATCTTGTTGTGCACCAATGTAATGCTAATGATTTCGAATTGGGAGAGATTTTCATTGTCCATTACTGATTGGAATAATATAAATATTATATTTTATTCATTCTCATAAATTATCAGGTATAAATATCAAATGGTTGTAAGGAAAAGTGATTATTAATCAGCAAACAATGACCATTTCCCCACTACGATGATGTATGCTATGATAATGTTGATTATTTTGAATGGAGGAATGCATATCTGATAAATGTATGATTAATGGAATATAATAAATGTTTATTTCAAGTATCTTGTTCAGTACTTAAGCATTGGAAGCCATTTTACTCATTTTTATTGCATTGGGAGAAGATTTGGTGCCTTTTCCCCAAGGGTTGAAATTGTGATTTGGGAGTTGTTTTGGAAATATTCATAAAAACCTGTATAAATTGAACCATGATGCATATGAGAATTTAAAAATTTCCCTTACTCATCCCCTGCCTCTTTTCATCAATTTGAGTGACTTTGGGATCATTTGAGGAACCATTTCTGGCAATTACCTAGGGGGAATTGGAGCCCAATTTGCTAGTAAAGACTCCTACTTTGAACAAAATATTTAAACACATTTTCAGAAGTAATTGAGGGATCATAAAAAATCCATGAACATCATATTTAATTTGTATTATCAGTCATGTACCTTCTGAGAAAATTTGGGAGCATTTGGGTCAATTTGGAGGTCTAGACATCAAAACTAGTTAAGGTAGAAATTAGGCAAAAAGTGGAAAAATTGGTCATTTAATAAAATTTCAAAAAGGGACATTACTTTTACCTAGCCATGCACCAAACCCATTTTTTGTGGTTTTCCATAACGTGACTTGCACAGTTTGCTTTTCCATAAAGTGTGTGTTTTTCTGCTCCAAAATGCACACACATTTTGCTTCTCCATAACGTGTGCACATTTTGTGACTATAAAACGTGTGCGTGTTTTTCTTATCCTAACCTACGTGTCATGTGACATTTCAAGCTCAAGCTTAACCAAATCAAGCATTACATAACATAAACATGTTGTATTTTTATGTACAATAAACATGTTTTCTAAAAGTAAGATTGCATCTAAAAAAATCCATGATCTTGTGCACAAACCCATATATAATGAATAATAACTCAAACTTAATCTTGGACATGTCCACTTAGAAACTAAATAAAAATGATAAGTATTTTCTATTTCTACACACGTAAGAGTTTGGAATAGCATTTTTGAAAATTTATTTGAAAATCGTTTTCACACTCGATACTATTCTAGCTTATTTTCAACTTTTTAAACTTCAAACCAAACTGAATTCATTTCCAATTTTGACCTATGGTGTCCAAATAATACAAACTTATCAAGTTGTCTTGTTTTATGTTGAACTATATCAAGTTGTTTGGATTTATTATTAGTTCAGTTGTGTTGGTTTATGCTATAGTATATCAGCTTGTCTTGGTTTAAATTATTAGTTTCGTGGATTTAATTTAAATACTATGAAAAAGATGGATTGCTCAAATTTCAAGGTGAATATTGTAAGTGGAAAAAACAAAATAACGCTCATAATAGACATCTATAAGTTAATTAATTTGAGTGATCATAATAAATCATATAAATGGTTGTAAAACCATTTAATCTGGCCTCAAATAATTACTTCCAATTCCCTTTTATTTATTGCACAGAGTAGATACTAGAACTCGGGTGCATATGAATACAAGTGTATTCTTGTTATGATAGGATGCTAGAGGGAACTGTACTGTACTTGTTTATATTACTGTGCACTATCAAGGTCAGAAGACGATGTTGTAATTAGTACCAGAAGGGAAACTATGGGTCTTAGTATTATCGGAGGGAAATAGGTAGGCATCTGGGCACTAGGCGTTCCTACATATGGGAGCAACCCAGCCAGAGCCAGAGGGAGTTAAGGAGAGAGAGAGATTGAATCCATCAATGATAGAGATGTCATAGAAATCTTGATTGTTTCCTGAGCATGTATTCAGATTATATTCCACAAGCATTGTGGGATCCCGTCTCGAGAGCGAACAGCTGCGCACGTCGTCGTAGTCACCAGTAGCGCAGGTGCCTCTACTCGATGCATCGAAGGAGTAGCTGGTACGCCCCCAGAATCTATAATTCTTGGTTCCTGTGGGAACCCTAATAGCCCATGCTGTGCCATGTCCAAGCACTTGACCACCACCTACAGGAATTCCTGCTGCCCACACAGTCTGTGAACACTGGTTTTGGATTGTAAATGTCGCACCATCAACTCCTGAAGTGAGCCAAAGCAAAGGAATATGAATTGATGATATTATATGAACATAACATTCATGTCACAGCTATAGTTAAGGGAGCAAAGTCTTACCTTGAAGATAAACATTAAACAACAATGCTAGCGTTACTGCAATTGAAATAGAAACTGCCGAGCTTCTTTCTGCCATTGCTATAACTAGCTACAAAGTTAAAAGGCACAACGATAGTATTGTAGGGTATAGTATGATGTTAGTATCAGAGGGTATTGTAGGGTATGATATGGTATGGTATGTTAGTATTGTAGGGTATGGTATGGTATATTAGTATGGTATGGTATGTTAGTATGGTATGATGTTATGAACTTTAGGTTTAGATCATTATATTGGTTAATATCATTTAAGTAGAAACCAAAAGGCCATATAAGTAGGATATTCACATACATGAAACAAAATGAATAGGGATGAACATGTATCACAAGTGGAAGTTCACATACATGGATGACTTAGAAGTAGAAACATGTGTATGATGTTAGTGGTATGGCTATGATGTTATGATGTTAGTGTATGGAATTTCGGTAGTGTATGGTATGGTTATGATGTTAAAAAGTTGATGATATCCATAATGGTAAAATTTTTATGATAGTTGAATCTAGGTAGTTGTATGGTATGGTTTTGGTTATGGTGTCTAGTGATAATCTCCCATGACTTACTTAATGGTTACTTGATCTTAGTTGGATGAGTCATAAATTCTTCCTTGAAGTATTGGAAATCTTCAAATAGTTAGTATGATATGTAATGATAATGTCTATAATTTCATAATATCACATAGGTGAACCACACATTATCATTTTAATTAAACACATACTTAATGAAAGACATATACTAAATATCATGTTCCAAAATCAAGCCAACCATATGTATAAATTTGAACCTTGCTTTTTATTATATATGTATACAAATAATGTTACAAAAATTGGCATGCACATGGCCATAATACAAAATAGTGGATCAAACTGTACCTCTATGTGTATACAAACAAAACGTTACATGTATGCATCCCCCCTATACATTTATTCTATTTATCCCCCTTTCACTTCCACTGTCAATGTCTTCTGAGAATTCTATCTTTCTTTTCCGGCTACTCAGTGGTGATCCCCAACGCTGAACAAGAGGGACATATCTCATTAGTAGAGACTACAGACAAACCAAAATTTGTAAATTAGTCTACCAACCTATAAAAATTCTATGTACATTTGTTCAATTCCAAACAAATATAAAAATTTTACTTACAATACGTGAGTAAGTTATGGTGGGTCGTGGTGCCTCACTAGCAGCGACCTCGATTGGGTGCTCTTCAAGCACCACTTGGTCACTATCAAGCTGCATCAAAAATATACTACATGGATAGAAAATTATGTTTTCAAAGAAAACGAAACATACATGTACCTGGGGGGGAGAGGTGGGTCACCAACAACTTGATTTTGGTGCTCTTCAAGCACCACTGACTCACTAGATTCCTACATAAAGTAACATATGTCAATGTCAGAGAATACAAATAAAATGAGACATATACTACATGGACGAAAAATGATGTTTTCAAAGAAAGAGAAACATATATGTACCTGGAGGGGAGATGTGGGTCACCCAAAACCTGGATTTTGTGCTCTTCAAGAACCACTAGCTCAATAGATTCCTGCATGAAGTAACATATGTCAATGTCAGATAATACAAAGAAAATGAGACATATACAAGATGCACGAAAATTTATTTTTTCAAAGAAAGCAAAACATACATGTACTTGGGGGGGGGGGGGGGGGGAGGCAGGTACTCAATCATAAAGGTCATTCCGCTGGCATAGATATCATGCTACGTAACAAAACATAAACATAAAATTAGAAAATTTCTGATAATTAAAAGCATAGTTAAAAACATAATTAAAATAATACATGTGTGTGGGAATCTTCCTCTAGATGCGAGGGACCTGGTTGGGATTCCACTAACTCATCCTTCCCACCCTGCATAAAAAATATTGTTTCCATATTAGGATGTATTTAATGTTGCAATATCTACTATAAATATGTAAATAATGATGACAAATTAAAAAGTAAAGTTCTTACACCTAATGGTGAAGCACCAAAACCATATGCAGCATTGACCGCTGCATTAATGTTATCAACATCAATCGTCAGACTATGCGAATCTGGGGTGTGATAGGACATCAAATGTATATTTATTCACATATTTTGTTATATAATTAAATATAAATAAATTATGAAACAATTTAAAATTGTGATATAAAACAAAATATAATATGAAAAGAATGAGTTTTACTTACATATCGAAGTAATCCATAGTCCCAGAACTCTGAAACAAGACCATAGCATATGCCTTCACACGTTGTGCAAGGGTGTCGAATAACATGATGCCCTGAACCATCTGTGTCTCCAGTGCGATATGTACCTCGAGTACGGTCTCAAGACCTAATATGTGGATCCCGAGTGTGGGATGGGCCAGCCTTAGAAGTGCCAATCCCTTGGCCTACATTTCCTTGGACAACATTATCATGTTGAAGCAATGTATCTCCCTAGTCGAATAAGGAATCATGTGTATCATCAATCACAGGACCCACAAAAGGATATACTCGAGGGAGTTTTGGTGTTCATGGAGGGCATGGCACATAGTTAGGATTAGTCCTATCTCGTTCCCTATCTTGGGGCATCCCATGAACTACACCTTGGAACTCTAAAATATCAAAATAGTTAACATGTTTTCCCAAGATAAATTGTGCATACAAATTCCTCAAGAAATAGAATGGGATGTCTCTATTCCCATGAGGGTCTTCATTGAAGACCATGTACGAGCATTCCATCCAATTGGATTTCACATTTGGTTCCACACACCAGTCTATGGAAATGTGTGCTCGACTGGCGGGTGGAACCAATCCAGTGCTAGTGTCTCGGAATACTGAAAACAATTGGTCTTTTTTTATCTTTATTTTTTTATGTCTTTATAGCTCAAACCATCGGAATAATATTGGCTCATGGATTCTCTGTATGAGCTAATGTTGTATAGTGCTCCTTAGGAATTAACAATTGTGTTTGTTATTGTATCCAATGCATCGACGAATGATTGTCTCAAATGGTTCCCCCCTCTAAACAATGAGCTAAGGTGCCTCAATGCACCCAAACGAGTCATAATCTCTGAATTCCAATCTTGTTCCCCCTCCATGTTTGGGTTTGTGTCCTTATTTGGGTTTGTGTTTAGGTTTGGTTCTTGGTTATTATTGGGTTCATTTTGTACATTATATACAACATTTTTCTTATCTATTAAGATTAAAACAACAAATTAAAAATTGTTTTAATATATTTTTGTTTGATTTTTTTTATTAAATTCGTTTTATCAAATATAAAAAAATAAAATTAACAAAAACAAACAAATTTTGAAAGAAATTGTGAAGTAAATGAGTACTTACCTTCTATTGGATCCGAGTTTTGAATTGGCCCTTGCAAATAATCCTCCAAAAGCGCCTCCAAATTCTCAAACTCAAATTGCTAGTGTGGTTTTTTGAAGTAGTGGGCCTTGTTTTATTTTTTTTATGGTTTAAAAAACTCCATGAGATTCAACCAAAAAACCAATACTTATATTATAAATTACCAAAATTAGAACATCTAAAGAATGATTCTTTAATAAATACTCACTCCATAAAAATATAATATAACATGTAAAATGAATAATGACTCAAAGTTAGTCTTGGGCATCCCCACTTCAAAACTACATAAAAGATCATAAGTATTTTCTATTTCTACAGAGGTAGTATAGTTTGAAATAGCATTTTTCAAAATTTTTTAGAGAATCCTTTTTCACACGCAATACTATCCTGGGCTATTTTCAAAACTTTTAACTTCAAACCAAACTGAACTCATTTCTAAATTTGACATAGTGTCCAAATAATAATACAAACTTATCAAGTTGTTCTGGTTTATTATTATTTTGGTTGTTTGGTTTGTGCTATCATATATTAGCTTGTTTTGGTTTAGATTATTAGTTTCGTTGATTAATTTAAATGCTATGAAAGATTAATAGCTCAAATTTCAAGGTGAATATTGTAATATCTAATTTTCATGCATAATAGACCAATATACATGGAAGACTCACATAAGAACTCCTAATTAATTCGAGTGATCATAATAAATAATAAAAATGGTTGTAAAATCATTTAATCTCGCTTGAAATAATTACTTCGAATTCCCTTTTACTGCATAGAGTAGATACTAGAACTTGGGCGCTTATGAATACAAGCACATTCTTATTATGATAGGATACTACATGGAACTGTACTATACTTGTTTATATTACTGCGCACTATCAAGGGTAGAAGATGATTTTGTAATTAGCCCCAGAAGGGAAACTGTGGGTCTTAGTGTTGTCAGATGAAAATTGGTAGGCATATGTGCACAAGTAGAGAACATCTACTTTCTTACATAGTTATCAAGGAGACAAGCTCCAATAACCTTAAAGGTTACATTGGAGTGGATATTGTCCAATGAACCATGCCCACAAAATTCAAGCTATTATAAAACTCTTGTTTATCAAGGGAAGGATGGACTATGTGTACATTACGAGAATAAAGATGATTGCAATCAATTTTCTACCCTTTTCCTCTTACTTTCTCCAGAATGCATTTAAAATACACTAGTATCGTTCGAGCTTCTATTGGTTTACATAAATGTTTATCTCCAATTTTGACGTCACATAAAAGCACTTAGCTTTGAATTGGGTCTTAACGGCATCTCTAAGTTGTGTTAGTTGTGGATAATGAGGAGTGTCAAAGGGAAGGAATCTAAAGAAAAAAGTTATTAACGTTAGATGTGCATTAGCACTTATTGAAGTACAAAATGCTAAACAAAAATCTAATGGAACACAATGAAATATTCCCTAGTTCCACTTGTTATTGAAAATGATACTGCCTATAACAAATCTGCCTGTAACAAAACCAGTAACAAATCTGCCTATATTATAAATGGAAATTGAGTTACCATTTATGTGGGAATAAAAACATAGATTCCTACAATCGTCATATTTCCTCTTGTAAGTCGATCACCCATTGGGTTAATGTAATACCCATTTTTTGATATCTTTCCTCTGCTCAACTCTAAACCCACCTTCCATAAGAAATTGTTTCCTCCCCATGTAATAACTACATTGTTTCATAAAAAAATGATCTTCTTTTGCTGACATATGAAAGATGAAGGATTCATTGTCATTTCTCTAAGAAGTTCTAAGGTTAGTTTCTTGAAAACCATATGTTCCTTTTAATGAACTAAGAGCTTCTTTATCTTAGACATAAACAAAAGAAATTATCAATACAAGAGATTTGTTTCTTAACAACTTCACCCTTCTCACAACATAGGGGTAGAAATATAACAATATTTTGCATATTGAATCCCCTTAACCGCCCCCCCTCTCTACATTTATAACCTTAAAACCCCTTAACTCTCTATCTATAACCCCTTACCACCCCTCAATGTCTCTCCCTTCACCCCTCTCTCTGTCTCTCTCTCTCACGCATTAACACTTTTCACTTCTTTCTCTACCTCTAACCACTTACCACCCTCCACCCGTCCCTTTCTCAACCTTTAACCCCATAGAACCCCCCACCCCTTTCTCTAACTCTAACACCTTACCACTCCTCCCCCATCTACCTTTAACTCCTCATCACGTGGAATAGATTTTAATGTTTATAATCGACAAATTATAAAATTAATGTTATAATCGACAAATAATAGAAAATTTGTTATAATCAACAAAATAATAAAATTGTAAAGTTAAAATTTGCCTTTGTTTCGTAGTTTTACAAAACGTGTGTGTTTTTTGTAAAACTACAACGCGTGCACATTTTTGTTTGTCCAAAAAAATGAATTTAAACAAAATGTGCGTGCATTTCTTGCCATTATGGCCAAACGTTCACACATGATGGCATGGAATTCCTATGCTTATGTGGCTGCTTCGAACTTTGCTTTGGATTCATCATGCTTATGCCTTGGAGTATGATAAATAATGGCTAGATGAGTGTTGTATCTAATTTTTCAATATTCTTGTGTTTAGCCACTGGTTACAGTACGCTGCACATCATCATTTTTATGGAATTTTAGACACAGATATGGCTTTTTCTGCAGATTCCAAATATGTATTTTTTAATAAGAATATATATA
>LPNX010279989.1:52879-67147 GCA_001517045.1 Pseudotsuga menziesii
GGTGTACTAAAGGACACCAATCTCTACATGTTATAAAAAAATGTTTCAAAATAATTGCATTAAGACCTTCAAAGGATGCAACCACGCTTGAAATACTGTTTTTGACATTTAATCTCTCTCTCTCTCTCTCTCTCACACACATATATTTGGAAACGTAACGGTGCAATAATAGTACTTGTTCTATATATGTCTACCAATTTTTGTAAGTTGATTCCATAATTTAGGCGCTCAAAGATTGCACCCTCAAAAACATATACCTTATAATTTGTCCAAAAAATAAAAAAGTTTCCATTAAAAAGGATGAAAATTTAGATAGTTAAGAACATTTTCAGTAGAAAAAAATTTATATATTTGGAAACTTTATTTAATTTCCTACCTATCATCTTTTTTACTAATCACAATATTCATTGTGTATGTGTCTCAAAATATCTATGTAAGTTGAGGGATGCATGCTTTCAGTATCTAATGTGTCAAAAGAAACCCTCATCAACTTGCACACACTCAACATTAATACATATTTAATAACATGCACTACCACCAAAATTAAAAAATAAAGTAATAACTATGTACCACCTAGCATTACAATATTTAGAACTACCACTACAATAAGTTATGTTATCAGTGTTACTACAATAGCATGCACTACCACTACCTGTGAAACCTTAATTAACACATCACCTTAGATAAAGTAATAATAATCTTCCATATTTATAAATATTTATACCATAACTCATTTTTATATCATATTTAAAAAAATAAATTTCCCCGCGTAAAATATAGTTTAAAATTCCATGTTAAAATTATTCGATATTGTTATAAGCTTTAAAATAATTATAGTTTACAAATTTAAGAAAACATCAAACATATATACTATATTTGTAAACATTATTCATAAAATAATCTTTATTCAAGTACTATTTGCAAACAATGCTCACTTTTCAATTAATGAGTCTTTGAAACATTTGTTTTAACTGTTGATATTATGTAAAAGTTTCATTCACATTTCTCTGAATTGTGTAATGTAGTATAGGGTTACATCTAAGTTGCACTGAAACGGATACGGATACAGGGAGGGAAACGGATACCACAAATTTTGAAAAATGTGGGATACGATACGGCAAGGAAACGACATCAGACTTATATATATATATATCAAAAAGGCCATGAGACATACATACTTTAGACTACCATTCATCAATTAGATTTAAAGGTAGTTGTTTCATTTATAACAATTAAAATCAGCAAACTCAAATATTGTCTTAAATAATATTCTTCTATCTCAAGTGCCATAGATAAGTCACCAGCTAGCAAGCATTTAAACAGGAACATGTCAACTACTTCTAAACATTGATTTCAAACCCTAAAATTACTTAATGGATGTATCCAAATGTTACCATCTAACAAATATTACGTTGTTTACACCTCTAGAAAAGTGTTAAAATTTGTGATTAAACACAATTTTTTATGTAAGACAGACTCAACTATGTTGTATTTAGGTTGGTCCACTCATTGACAAGACAATCAACTAGGCAAGTGAGAGTCAATTGACGAACCGACTGGTTCCAAAAGTGACTAACTGACTCGCTCTTAAAGGGCCTAAATTCTTAGGATTGTCTATGATTTGCAACTGACTTGGATATTCAAATTTGACATAATCAACCATGTTTTAAGGGGATTAATTAAGCACACAAGTACATAAATACGTGAGCTCATGTTTTAGTGCAACTTAGGTGTGAGTGTGATGACATGCAATATTGCACTCTATGCAATAATACTATCTCTAAACACCAATGAGTTTCTTTGGATATGTTTTTTATGTTTTATGGTTTATACTAATAAAAATGCTTAAAATAAGATTAAAATATCTCATGCACATCTTATGGAGAATTGGCTAAACGACGCACCATCATAATTCTCTCCACAACATAAGGATAGGGATATGAGTATACTAGAAATGGAGTAAATAAGGCCATAGGTCAAGGGTTCATACTAATTCAAAAAGGAAAAGAAGAAAACTGAAGTTTGTTGGAAGATTATTGGAAGTGTTGGTTTGTGTAACCCTTCAGAAATGTAGTACGCTATTTTGTATGGCTAAAGATGCCATTGTATCAATTTTGATATGTAAGTTGATTTATCACATATGCAAGTCAGTGGGGTTTATTTAAAACGAAGTTGTGAGGAATTGGCAAAAAACCAGAAAAGAAAAAAAAAGTCATTGTACTTCTACAATAAGCTGTGAAACTATCACTATAGTAGACAAGCATTTGATACAATAAAATGTCCACATATCAATGATTTTTTGAACCAACGGTAGGCCTCTATCAATTTTGGAAAACTACAATGAAACATAATCATTGAGACATAAGATGTCAAATTACCATTCACCAATTTAGGATTAAGGTTTTGCTCTTGATTTATAAGCTTTGAGGCTTTATATCTATGTTTTGAGGTTCAATTTAGGGTTATGGTTTTATAGTTTTCCTTTGGGGTTATTTATTTGTTTATTTTCATGTCAAAAAATCAATATTTCTAGTCAAAAACTTACCATGTAGCAGCTGAAACGTTTCAAATCAGGAAACTGCTGGAAACGTTTAAGGAAACGATTGGAAACTCTAGAAACGTTTTAGGAAACGGCTCGAAACATAATGGAAACGTTTCTAATTTTTGGATACGGCTTGGAAACGTTTCAGTGGCATTTCCAAGCCGTATCCCCTCCATTTAAGTTTCCGAAACAAAGAACTAAGTTTCCCCTCCCCTTCCTAGAAGTTTTTGGTAACTTAGGGTTACATCATAGCTATTCCTCTGCCTATTCTAAAGTAATTTGTGATTCTATATATAGAAAGATATATATAGAAAGAGTAAGGAGAATCAATAATTAGGGTCGGGCTCGTATGTGTTTAATCAATTATACCCCATGCACCACATACATGGTTAATCCAAGTTTGAACCCACAAAGTCATTAAAAGTATATTAATAATGCATCTTATCTTCAACTCTACACCACGAAGTATGTAATTATTAATATTATGCATCTTTATATTCTAGTTAAGCGCCTTAATTCGTTTTTCTTATATAATTATTTTCTATGCCAACTTTATATATAATATTATTTATTTTTGAAAAATATTCCTTCACTAATATTTCTTGTCCCATAGGAGAAGACTATTTTTTATACATATTCTTAAAAATGTGAATGTTAAAAAAAAATCAAAATCATATATTTTATAAAAATAAATATATAAAAATGATATTCTCTAAAGATTATCTAATAACTACATAAAAGATAAGTATTTTATATTTCTACACAATTTGGAATAGCATTTTTCAAAACTGATTAGAGAATCATTTTCACACTCAATACTATCCCAGGTTATTTTCAAAATTCAATTTGAAACCAAACTGAATTTATTTCAAAATTTGATATATGGTGTCCAAATAATAATACAAACTTATCAAGTTCTCTTTGTTTATGCTGAAGTATTTTAAGTTGTTCTGGTTTATTCTTAGTTTGGCTTAAATTATTAGTTTCAGCTTGTTTTGGTTTAAATTATTAATTTAGTGGATTAATTTAAATGCTATGAAAGATGATTAGCTCAAATTTCAAGTTGAATATTGTAATATCTATATAGAAAAACAAAATTACATGCATAATAAACACATATATATATATATGGAGGACTCACAGAAGAATTCATAATTAATTCGAGTGATCATAATAAATAATAAAAATGGTGTAAAATCATTTAACCTCGCCTGAGATAATTACTTCCAATTCCCTTTTATTTATTGCATAGAGTAGATACTAGAACTTGGGCACTTATGAATACAAGCGTATTCTTATTACCATACAAGAACTTGGGCGTTTGTGAATACAAGCGTATTCTTATTACCATAGGATACTACTGTACTGTACTTGTTTATATTACTGGGCGGCACTATCAAGGGCAGAAGACGATGTTGTAATTAGCACCAGAAGGGCAACTGTGGGTCTTTGTATCATCCGAGGGAAATAGGTAGGCATCTGGGCACTTCGCGCTCCTACATACGGGAGCAACGCAGCCAGAACCAGAGGGAGTTAAGGAGAGAGCGAGATTGTATCCATCAATGACAGAGATGTCATAGAAATCTTGACTGTTGCCTGAGCCTGTATTCAGATTATATTCCACAAGCGTTGTGGGAGGCTGCCCCGAGAGCGAACAGCTGCTCACGCCGCCGCAGTCACCAGTAGCGCAGCTGCCTCTGCCGGATGTGTCGAAGGAGCAGCCGGTACGCCCCCAGAATCTGGCATTCTTTGTTCCTGCGGGCACGTTAACACTCCATGTGGCGCCCTGTCCCAGCGCTTGACCACCACCTACAGGAATTCCTGCCGCCCACACCGTCTGTGAACACTGGTTCCGGATCGTAAATGTCGCAGCACCAACTCCTGCAGTGAGCCGAAGCAAAGGAATATTAATTTATGATATTATATCAACACAACATTTGTGTCACCACTAGAGTTAAGGGAGCAGCATCTTACCTTGAAGACAAGCATTAAACAGCAATGCTAGTGTTGCTGCAATTGGAATAGAAACTGCTGAACTTCTTTCCGCCATTGCTACGATCAGCTACAAAGTTAAAAGGCACAGCAATACAATACAATACAATGACTTGCAAATATGTTAGCCGCTATATATAGGCATGCTACCCAGCGATCTTCAAACACGACCCGTCTCCTTAGTTTAATAGATAAGGTGTCAGACCATGGAGTTCAAATGCATTAGCACTAAATGTCAAATGCACTAGCGCTAATGTCAAATGCACTGGCATTGGCACTAATTGTCAAATGCACTGGCACTAATGTTAAGTAACAAGTGTCAAATGCACTAGCACTAGCACTAATGTCAAATGCACTAGCATTAGCACTAGTGTCAAATGCACTAGCACTAGTGTTAAGTAACAAGTGTCAAATGCACTAGCACTAAATAACATTTTATATCATGCACTATGTTGATGTATTTGTAACTTCAGAAGATATTCTGATGTATATTATCATTGTATGTTGTTGTGCCCCCATTGGGGATGTGTTTACCCCCTTGCGGTATGTCTTAATTGTGTCTAGTTCTTGAGGTACAACCTCCGTTGTAAGTCGGGGCAATAGTACCCACTGTAAAATCATGTAATGTGTATTTGCAATATCTTTGGGAGAAGTTGGCCCTGCTAGGGAAGACATGTGGGTCGGGCAGTCTTATGGTTGGTCAGTGACTTGAAAGGGTATAAATAGAGAGGAGCTCTACCTCATTTATTCACACCTCACACTCTCAAGTTCACATGAGAGAGACAGAGATAGACATAGGAGGAGAGATAAATCATTGTTGAATACTTCTTATTACTACTTTTGATCATCGTGACTATTTTGATGAAGTTTGGAGGGTCTTCTCCTTTATGGTTTCCTTGCTCAAAATGTTTGTGTCTCATGTATATTTTATATCTTATGCATATTTTTGTACTTGTTATTCTTTAAGATAAATATCCTAGATAATCTAATGAGATCTAAAGAAAAACTAACATGGTATAAAAGCCTCTCTGAAAGAAGGAAATGTGTAGCTGCAGAAACTAGGGATTCCTAGTTCAAGGTGTTCTCTCCACATATCATCAAGAAAAGAGGGCTAGGATAACTTGCTTTAGTAGGGTGCATCTTTTGGTGGAGATAGTTTTAGAATTAAAGAAGATTCATTTTTGACCTTGTCACTAGTGCCAGGAAGAACCAGGGCATCAAGTTTCAGAGGCTTTCCACCTCAGATTTAAGAAAGTGAACTAGATGAGGAATTCACCTCAAGGAGGTGCATATTTTTGTCAAAATAAAATTCCCAAACTCCAAGTTTGCAAAATTAGGGTTTGTTCGACAAACCCTAGGTCAGCGAGCTCGAGAACCAGGTTGGACACCTCAAATAGGTAAGATCTAAATCTTTTCTATTTACATTTGAGTTTCTCATTTGAAAATATGACTTACCATACTCATATTGAGGACAATCTTGGAGGGGTTGATAACTTATGAGGATGGAAGTACATAATCTCCTTGATCCTTGAAGAACATGACTTGATCACTTAATCACTGGAGACGTTCCAGAACCAGAGGGAGATGAGGCTAAGTCTGATCATAAGAGAATCATTGCAGATTCTATTAAGGATCACCTCATTCCCCATGTGTATATATTCAAGACACCGAAGGAAGTATATGATGCCTTGACAAAAATGTTTGAAGGAAAGAACATCAACCAAAAAATGACATTGAGGAACCATCTAAAGTCTATGAAGAAACATAACTCCAAGACTATATAGTCTTAATTCACAAGGGTTTCTCAAATCAAAGAACAACTTGAAGTGGTTGAAGAGAATGTCGAAGAAGGAAAAATGGTAATGACTACCTTGAATAGTCTCCCTAGATCATGGGACTCGTGCAGTCAAGGGTTTTGTGCAATAAGGAGGTTGATCTCTTTCAGTAGACTCTGAGAAGAATGTGCATAAGAAGAATCTCAACTCGTAACAGGAGAAGAGAAGATGTGAGCAACTAAAGATAAATCTCTCATAGTTCACACCAGGAATAACTTGACGAAGAAGGAGAAGAAGGAAATATTTCATCACAACAAGAATAAGGAAAGGAAACCGAAGAAGACCAAGAGAGACACTTCAAATGTTAGATGATACACTTGTGATGAAAAGGGACACTTTGCAAGAGATTTTCCCGTCGGGAAAAGGAGACACTATGATCATGTTTCTGAAGATGATGAACCAACAAACAAAAGATTCGGACGGGAGAAGGATGATTCAGATGAAGAGTATGTGCTAACTGAAGTACTTATGGGCACTCTCTCACATGAATAGTAGTGATTGGATTCGTTCGTTAATATATCTGAACATGAGTCACCTCACAAGGAGAAACTTGGGGATGATTACCAATACCCCATAAAAGGGAGTGGAGAAGCTTCATACAAGCTTGACTTTGGGAAACCTTTAAAGATATAGGATGTGCTATATGTTTTAGGATTGAAAAATAATATTCTCTCCATCTCTATACAAGATGAAAAGGGAATTAGGGTTTCTTTTTTCAATGGACAAGTTTTGATGTGTCCCAGAGGAAAGACAATCGAGGATGCAACAATTATTGGCTAAGAATACAGAGGCTTGTACAAGCTAAAGGGATAGATTGAAAAAGAACTGGTTCATGAGTGAATTGAACCAATCGAACTGTGGCACAGAAGGCTTTGTACATGTACACTACAGAGCACTACCGATGGCAAGAAAAGTAGTCTCAGGATTGCTAGAGATCCAGGAAAAGTATGAAGGAATTTTCAAAGGATGTGCACAAGAAAAGAATGGGAATAAGACATTTCCCATCAATGAGAGAAAGGATAGAGGAATACTGGAGATAATACATTCGGATGTATGTGGACCCATGTATTATAGCTCATTAAGTGGGTATGTGTGCTATTTTTTCTTTATAGCTGATTTTTCACATAAGACTTGGATATATTTATTGAAAGGGAAAAGTGAAGTTTTCAGTAAGTTCAAGGAATATGAATCCTTGGTCGAGAACCATACTGATAGGAATATCAAGACTCTATGGTCAGATGATGGCGAATATTTCACTTCGGAATAATTCAAGGAACTCTGCATAGATTCCGGGATTAAGAGGGAGTTGAGCACTCCATACAATCCTTAGCAGAATGGGGTTGCAAAATGAAAGAACCGAATGATCATGGAGGCAGTAAAAGTTATGCAGCATGACTAGTATCTTCCTATGCACCTTTGGGTTGAGCCATCAAGAACAACTGTGTATGGGTATTTTTTAAGGATTCTAATATTATAATTAAGTATATTATTCTAGGCGATTGTTTTGGATTGAAAAAAACATGTTTATAGATAGGTAGGCAAATATTAAATATGAAACATACAATTAACACTAAAATGTGTAAATTTTGGCAAATATTATGATAAAAAAACATATTTTATTTAAATATAGGTGATATTAGAGACTAAAAAGCGAATTTATTTTTTGAAAAAACCCCCAAAAATAGCCAATTGGAGATATTTCACCACTAAAAATTACCCTTATGTACAAAACTGTACTCCTAGTTGAGTACTTGACAACAAGACTCCTGAAGAGGATTTATTAGGAAAGAAACCTGAAGTCAACCATCTGAGAATATTTGGTTTCCCGGTGTACACACATATCTCAAAGGAGAAAAGGACCAAGCTCGATCCCTCTGGGAGGAAGGGTATATTCGTAGGATAAAATGATACATCAAAGGCCTACCGAATATAGTTCCCAGGATTCAAGAAGATCTGCATCAGTAGATATGTAATATTTGATGAAGACTTGACATACTTCAGATCCATAAGGACTCCTATCACGGAAGTTGAGGAACCTAAAGAGACTAGAGACTGAGATATGGAATTTGGAGAAGCAATTCCAGAAGACCCTGAAGATCACGATGTGACAAAACCACAAGAACCGGTAGAGACATTCCTTGAGAAGGTCTCCCACAAGACGAAACCATAATGGGAACGTGAGCTCATACAAGAAGCTGAAAGGTATGGTTCTCTAGAGGGAATACATAGAGAGAGAAAGAGGGAAAATACGTACAATAGATATGTGGCCTTGCCGCGTGACATCATTACTAAATAACCTTCCACCTATGAAGAGGCTGCAGAAAAGAAATCACAGAAGGATGTGATGATCGAGGAATATCAGTAGATCATAAAGAATGATGTGTGGGAGATAGTTCCGAGACCGGAGAATAAGTATGTCATGACTTCAAAGTGGATATATAAGATCACGCATGATGTAGATGGCGGCATCGAGAAATACAAGGCAAGGTTCGTAGCACAAGGATTCTCACAAAAAGAATGAATAGATTACAAAGAGACATTTGCACCCGTGGTGAGGTACACTTATAATAGATCCATACATGCAGGTATGAGATGGAAAATACACTAAATGGATGTCAATATAGCTTTCTTGAATGGTTTATTCAAGGAGGAAGTGCACGTGGAACAACCACTAGGATTTTATACACATGAAAGGAAGAACCATGTGTGCAAATTGAAGAAGACCTTGTATGGATTGAAGCAAGCACCAAGGACATGGTATGGCAAGATGGAGAACTTCATGATAAAATTAGGATTTACCAAGAGTAAAGTGGATTCCAACCTCTACTTTAAGGTGGAAGACGGAAGACCTGTGATACTCCTAATATATGTTGATGACTTGCTTTTGACAGGAAAAGAGGATCTCATTATAGATGTAAGGAGGATACTTGCTACAGAATTCGAGATGAAATACCCAGGTATGATGGACTACTTCTTAGAAATGGATGTGTCGCAGATGGAATATGGAATCTTCCATGGGAGAGGAAAGTATGCAGTGGAGATTCTGAAGAGATTCAGAATGTTGGACTGCCAGGAAATAGCCACACCTATGGAATCTAACTTGAAGCTTATGAGTGATTCTTCATGTGAGTCAGTTGATTCCACGATGTATCGTAAGATGATTGGCTCATTGATGTATCTAATGAATACAAGACCATACATGTTCTTTGCGGTGAACACCCTGAGCTAGTTCCTGATAGATCCGAGACATTTTCACATGATATGTGCAAAACATGTTCTGAGGTACCTAAAAGGTACAGTGGATTATGGGAAAAAATATGATGCAAATCAGAAGATTAGCATACATGGTTATGTTGATTTGGAATGGGAAGGTAAAACCACTAACAGGAAGAGCACCTTAGGTTGCTGCTTCAATTTGGGATCTGGCATGATCTCCTAGTTCAATAGAAAGCAATCACGTGTGGCATTAAGTACAACCAAGGTAGAGTATGTTGTCTCTTTCTCATCTAGTTGCGAGGTAGTGTGGTGGTGAAAGCTACTCTCAAACTTATTTGATATCTAGTTGGATGCAGCTTGTATCTTCTACGAAAATCAGAATTGCATGAAGTTGTTGGAAAACCCAGAGTTCCATGACAAGTCGAAGCACATCGAGATCAAGTTCCAATATATCATGGATATGGTGTAGAGAGGATCAGTGAAGCTGTCATGTCCCCATACCCCATAATGCAGATAAATTAATATTTTTACTTCAAGAACCCTTGTTATCCTTCGAAACAAAGGGCATGGATGTCAACACACACTTCAACCTTCATTCTTAGGCTTAGAAACCACTATAGCAATCGTTCCTCCCTTGATAGATCCCTTCTATGAACGAAAATACCTTTTATGCACTCAATTTGACCCTTCCGCAGTATACACTCTGAAATTTCTCACTTTCTCCCTTCCACCTCAGAAATCAGAATTATAAAGTTCAACGGATAATACTTAATCTCTCTTCTGCCTTCTGCCTCAGAAATTGGAAATCAAAAAATCAAAGCGCGATGGAACACATAACTTCTTCTTTCGCTTTCCGTCGTCCACCTTCCACCTTTCACCTTTCACAATTTGGAAATCAGAAATCAAAAACCTAAAGTTCGACCAAAATAATTTAACTGCATATTCTTCCTTCTATCTTCTGCCTTCCACACTTCAGAATTCAGAATTCGGAAATCTCACTTTCTACCTTGTTTTCAACTTCCCTCTCCACCCCCGCCTTCCGCCTCCCATTGCGGATCTCGGGGTATGGAAACACAACAATTTTGTCTCACTCAACTTTCCCTTAGGAGGATTCCAAGGGGAGAAAAAACCACATTATTACCTTAGCTGCATTTTTGGCCCTGTAACAAGGCTTCTAGCCTCCATGAACTTAAGCCAATGCATCACAAAACCAGAAGGCATGTACAGAAGTAAAATACAGGAAAACATAATAGAAGTAAACTTCTACTTAACCATCAATTAGTATTCAACATGATCATATTAAATTATAACCAAATACATGGCTTAAACAAGCATAACTGAGATACTTATCTTGATGATTAAACTGTCCTGCACCTAGCTATGTCGCTGCAATGTTCCACCCAACCATAGGCCGGTTGTGTTCATCAATCTCTCAACACAATTGTCACCCCTGAGTTGGGCATGATTCCCACATGAGACTATGGAACAACATACTCACACATAGCCAGACCAAAGCACACAGCCAAGCCAACAATCAATTGGGTTTATCAGATTGTCCAGCCAAGCCAACACCAAGTTGGGATTATGAGCCCGCATGCTTCCAAGACAAACAATGTTGGGTTTATCTGGCTTACTCAGCCAAGTCATCAGATAGTTGGGTTTATCATACTGTTCAAATTCAATCCAGCTTCCAAACTAAGGACCATCCACACCACATATGGGTTTATCATCAACCCATCCAAGCCATCATTCACAATGGGTTTCTCAGGCTGTCTAGCCAAAGATTGCACATGGCCAAACATAAGAAGACACAACCAAGCCAATATCCAATTGGGTTTATCAGGATGTTAAGGAAGAATGACTAAGATAGTGGCTCATTCCATAGCTAGGGACACCTTCATAGGGTCTATTTGGTTTGGGATCCACATTACCTACATACCTAACACAAGAAAGTATCCCCTTCTCTACTCCACAGTCCCTCGGGGTATGCCTTCCCTTCTAGTTCTCTTCAGGGAATGTAGTGAGGATTTACCAGCCACTCTTACCCTTTCCTAAGGTTCCTCTCTACACTAGGTTTATCAAGCCCATTCCTCTTCTCTTTCACTCCTCAAGATTTCATACAGTTCAGAACCAAAACTAAGGGTGCACAACAAAAAAACCATAGAGTAACACAACAAAATAGGCTTACTCTCACTCTGTGATAGAGGATACCATCTGACATCAAAAATAAGCAAAATAAGGAGACCACTGAACCTCTGCGTGGCTGAGGATGGTAAAAAATAGGTGAACAACCTAGAAAAAAACATGGTTTTTCCAGTAGGATGAACGCAAAATGTGCATAAACAAAAGACATGACTCTTCCCCTAGTAGGCTCCATAAACAACGTGAATCACCCCAATGTTCAATGCGAATCAGGGATGAGGGAATGACCATGCATTCACGCAGGGGTTTACTTGATGCAAACCTACAGACTTCCAAAATTTCCCAGGAAAGCCATGAGACTGCCATGCCTTGCTCTTCCCAAGGCATTAACAGCCTCAACAACCTTTGGAAGAAATCGATGATTGAAGATAAAGGAAAAAATTGTATTTGAGGGTTCATGGGTTTCCCCATTGACACTTGGTTACACCCTATTGGATCAGGGGATTTGGCTAACTCCCCACCCTATCCCATGTGGAATCATGCCTCCATCTCTTTGATGTTGCAGTTCCATAGCTAGCTATGGTATTTTATTAATTTGCATAGATACATGATATATCAAAATATATATTGTGCTTGAGTTAGCACTATCACCATAGGTATCAACCTTGATCATCTATACCAAACACTAGATCAATGACGGGGCCTTGGCCTTGAGCTCCATGTGATGATCTCAATGCAATATATACATCATGTACAATTCAATACTAAGGGGTCAAAAACGGGGTATTATATTCCCCTGCCCCTTACAACAACACTGTCCTCAATGCTTTACAAATTGAACAAAAATGCTACACTGGCACTATCTCAGTGCTCTGCAAAATTGAACAAAAATGGATGTGCAAATCATATGGCATCCTCCAACTCCCATGTAGCCTCTCTAGTACTGTAGTGATCCCATTGCACCATTACCTATCCTATGGATCAATTCCATAGCATGGTGACCTTCCTATCGAGGATGTGCAATGGCTTGGTTCAGAACTCTCCCTTGGGTTCCACCTGAATCACATCTCAATCAATCACATGGCTAGGATTATGTGTTAATTTTTCATATGCTTAACTAAGACATCAGTATATCATTTCATTTTTCATAATACAAGCATATAAAGCAGGATCACTGAAAGAAACAGTATCACAAGAACAACACAGATTTATCCTGGGAAAACCCTAAAGGGAAAAACCCAGCAAAAGCTTCCTCAATATAGATGCCCCGAAATGTAAAAAGGTAAAACCAACAAGGAGATCAAAAACCTGATTCTCCTCCTTCTCCAGCAACTCCTCTCCTCCACAAGTGCGCTATTCCAAGTGAGTGTGTGTGTCACAAATGAGGAGCGCTACACCTCTATTTATATTCATCCGTTTACTTAAAGTTTACTCAATTAACATGCCGGCTTAAGTTAACTCATGTAGGCTCGAGTTACACATGTAGGCTCAAGTAACCACACTGGGGTGCTGATGACCCACCTTTACAATTTGAGGGGACTACCTCATGACTCTTATTAGTTCTTCCGATTAGGAGCATCGGGGTACAATGTAATACAAGTGGTTCTCCCGGTTGGACCATTGGGGACCACAAAAGATACATAAAGAATATTCTTCAAAGTTACAATATTTCAACACTCCCCCTTAACGAGAAGGGTATTCTACATCAACAATAACAAGAGTAGAGATAGAGGACATCATCAACATCAGTAGGGTAACACATCTATAAATCATTGGAAGCTTTTCAACATCATGTAGTCTTCATCTTCAATCTTCAGTCTTCATCATCAACAACATCTTCAGTCTTTGATCAGCAACATCTTCAGCATTTTGATCTTTCAATTAGCAGTGACATTTTTAGCACTTGGACCTTTCGATCAGCAACATCTTCAACACTTTGACTTGTTCGATCAGCAACAACATCTTCAGCATTTTGATCTTTCAATTTGCAACGACATCTTCAGCACTTGGACCTTTCGATAAACAACATCTTTAGCACTTTTACTGTTCGATCAGCAATAACATCTTTAGTATTTTGGATATTTTGATCAGTAACATCTTTAGCACTTTGACTGTCCGATCAGCAACAACATCTTTAGCATTTTGAACTTTCGATCAGCAACATCTTCAGCATTTTTGACTTTTCGATCAGAAGCAACATCTTCAGTACTTTGACCTCTCGATCAGTAGCAACATCATCATCATCATATTCTGATCTGTCGATCATAATCATCATCACATTCTGATCTTTCGATCAGAAACATCATCAACATAGAAACATCATCATCATACTCTGATCTTTCGATCAGAAACATCATCAACATACTCTGATCTTTTGATCAGAAACATTATCATCATACTCTGATCTTTCGATTAGAAACATCATAATCATAGTGCATCATCATCATACTCTGATCTTTTAGATCAGTACGTCATCATCATCATCAGCAACAACCTGCAATCCACAACTCAAAGACAAAAAGTCTTTGGATCACTTTTGGA
>LPNX010279989.1:67241-146739 GCA_001517045.1 Pseudotsuga menziesii
AGGTTCCCAAGGATTATACAATCCCATCACATTCTCGATGATCGAGGTCACCGGATCTATTATGGACAGATGTCCCGGGATGATACAATCCCTCTTCATTCTCGAGGACCAAGGTCTCCAGATCACTTTAGGGAAGGTTTCCAAGGATGATACAATCCCATCACGTTATCGATGACCGAGGTCACCGGATCTATTATGGACAGATGTCCCGGGATGATACAATCCCTCTTCATTCTCGAGGACCGAGGTCTTTGGATCACTTTAAGGAAAATGCCCAGGGATGATACAATCCCACTGCAACATCACTCCTCCTCCTTTCGAGGAAGGTCTTTCCAAACAACACCAAGCTTGTCTTGAAAGTGTTCGAACTCTACTCAAGGCAGAGGCTTCATCGGTACATCATCATCCAAACCATCATCATCTACATCTTCAGTATCTGAATACTGATTTATCACCATCTGTATCTCCAGTATGTGAATACTGAAAGCATCATCATCATCTATATATTCAGTATAGAAATACAGAATCACCATCATTTGTATCTACAGTATGTAATTACTGAAATATCATCTATATCTTCAGTATGGGAATATTGAAATCATCATCATCTATATATTCAGTATAGAAATACCGAATCACCATCATCTGCATCTACAGTATCATCATCTGCATCTTATCTTGTATGTAGAAATACCGGATTTCTATGTGTTACGTCGGAACAAAGGGTCCTTTGTCATCACAACTATGGTTATCATATAGAATCATTGTAGTGTCCATCTTCAGGTCAAAGAGACCTGATATCAGCTTCTGAAGCCATATGGCTTCACAACTTAGTAGAGCAATCTGCTATGTATTCTGCTTCAACCGTGCTAAGAGAAACACTGGACTGTTTCCTTCTAAACCATGAACTCATAGCAGACCTCAAAGCATATACCTGATTTGATTTTCTTGTTTGAGATACTTCCATCCCAATCTGCATCTGTGTAGCCATATACTCATGGCTAACATCATAGTATTGACCAAAGTCTATAGTCCTCATCACATGTTTTGTAGCTACTAGGTGAACCCGTCTTGGTTGAACAAGATATTGACTTAAGGTGTTCACAGCAAAACAAATGTCTGGTATGGTATTTTTTAAGTACATCAATGACCCAAAGATCTGTTTGTAGTGAGTCACATCCACTAACTCTGATGAGTCATCATCTAACAACTTCAGTTTGGAGTCCATGGGTGTGGCCATGACTTTGCATTCCAACATATTGAATCTCTTCAATATATCTACCATATTCTTTCCCTGGTTGAGAAAGATTCCTTCTGAACTTTGCCATACTTCCAGACCTAGGAAATAATGTATTAACCCAAGGTCTTTCATCTCAAATTCTTCTGCTAGTTTCTTCTTGCTTTCCATGATCTATTTCCCATTCCCTGTCAAGAATAAGTCATCCACATATAGTAATAGAATGAAAGTTACATCTTCTACAACCTTCTAGGAAAGGTTAGGATCGACTTTGCTCTTGGCAAAGCCCATGCTCATCAGGAAATTATCTATTCTTCCATACCAAGCTCTGGGAGCTTGCTTCAGGCCATAGAGTGCCTTCTTCAACTTGCATACTTGATTCCTTCTGTCTTCAACTTCAAATCCTCATGACTATTCGATGTAAAACTCTTCCTCAATCATACCATTAAGGAAGGCTTGTCTTTACTTCATCATGGAAGAAACTACCATGATAGTTTTGAAGGAAGTGTACCTTGCTTTCTGGAGTAAGTGTCTCTTTAGAATTAATTCCCTCTTTCCTATAGCCACAAATCTTACCTTACTTCTATCAGAAACATATCTTATCTTGCAAATCCATTTGGAAGATACCACATTCTTGCTTTTTGGTTTGAGTACTATATCCCAAACATTATTCTAGTATCACAACATCTTCTATGAGATTGTCTTCTCAGGTCATCAACATATCCTAGTCTTCTGCATTCAACCTTGAAGGTTGGAACCCACTTTTCTCTGGGTAAAGTCTCGATCCATCACAAGGCTATCCATCATGTTGTACCATGTCGAACTCAGATATAATTTTATGTAGTCACTCCCCCTGAAGTGGAGTATCATCTTCCCTCTTCATTTTGTACATATGGTTATATGCTTGATATATACTGGTCAATAGAGTATGTCATTTCATAGTCTATTCTTTCTGGGGAGAATCATGAACCTTGCTTTGTACACTTGTTCCATCATATCGTATACATCATTCCCCATGATCAATTGTTATTCTTTGATCATAGCTTCTTTCATAGCATTCTTTTCTTCATCTTGATTTATCTCTTGTACCCATGGTGGTCTTCATCCTTCAAGGTGGATCTACCACTCTCTGAAGCTCTTTCTTCCGTCATGTTGTCTCTGACCCTGGGAGCCTTAGATTCATGTTTATTGGAGTGGATCTTGAATTGTCATCACTTGTTCTTCAGAACAAGTCTCATCCTTTGTAGGAGGCTGTTCATGACCTTTCCTGCAATTCAAATGCACCAGTTGCATGGTTAGAACTATTTCATAAAACATATGCATAACGACAAATGCTTATGCATCATGCAATTGTTTAGTCAATACAATATTCATCCATATCTCACATAAACTTTCTAGATGCCTTCCATTTCCACCATGACATTATTGAGATTGTGCACTAATCCAATATGTCAGTAAAAAGGTTTGATAAGTAACAATGGAGAGTTGTATATCACCATGAGCTACTTACCCATCACATGCATATTAGTAGTCATTAATGCAAACAATCTATCATGCATAACACATCACTGAATATAATCAAATGTATAACAAAACAATATCATGAAATGACAATTGAATACTTATCTTTATTTGTTTCATGGGTATATTCCTTCTTGAGTCTTCAGTTTCATCGTCTTCTTCAGCATCGTTTCTTATCCAGATGCTGAGGTGGATAAGAAGTTCTTCAAGAGTTGAGATCTTCATATTTCTCATTGATTGAGGAATCTTCTTTGGAAGATGAGAGCTTGATCTTCAGAGACGAGCTTCTTCTTCTTCCCAAATTCTGCTGAAAGTAATCACTTCCTTCTGGAACACATTTCTTAAATGAATGAATTCGATGATCCTGGGAGGCCATTCAAGGTGGCCATCATTACTTCTGCATTCTTCACTTCTTCTATCCCCACTTGAAGTTGTTCTTTGATTTGAGATATCCTTATGACTGCATGGTCTCTGCATTCTGGATCTTCACATTCTTCAGCTGGTTTCTTAAGGTCATATTCTGATCTATGTTCTTCCCTTCAAATAGCTTGGTCAAGAAATCAACCCTCATCGATGTCTTTAGGGAAGACACTTGTGGTACAAGTTGATTCGTAACTGAATCATCAATGATCTTCTGGGATTTGACCAAGTTCTTCTTGAGAAAGGCTTCTAGCCTCATCTCCCTTTGAACCTGGAACCTCTATGCTCATGTAGGTGTCCAATCCATTTTATTCAGAGAGATCATATACTTCTAGGCTTGGAAGTTGTCAACTTCACCAAGCTTATCATCAAGCTGATGTCATAGATCACTTTGAAAAGAGAACCTCAAATGAACATAGCAAAGGATTAGATCTTACCGATTTGAGGTGTCCGTCCTGGTTCCGGAGCTGACTGATCTAGGGTTTGTCATAGAAACCCTAATTTAAAAAACTTGGAATATTTTAGATATTATTGGCTAGAAATATATATCTCTTCAAATGGAGCTGTCCAATTTACTCCATTTTTGAAAACAGTGGAGGGAAGCTCCCGGAACAGGAAGCCCTAATTTTCCAATTTCTTCTGCAGAAATGTCTGTTACTGTTTCTGTGATATCTCTGAAATTTATGATCCTTTATGTTTGAAAGTTTGTACTAAAGTAACCTCTCATGTACCTGATCCACCACCTCAGGTTTCATCAGAATTGGTTTCACCATTTGGGATTTATGATCCGTTTCCCAAGGTGACCTGTTACAGTACTGTTCAGAACAACAAAGTTGTATGGAATGCCACGTGTCACTGGTTCATCTTCTGAGTCTGATATTCGGACCACCAAAATTAAAGTATGTTCCCTTTCTGGGACATCTTCAGGAATTCCATTTGGACCTCTGTAGCCCAATATATTGCAATTATCCCCAGGTGTCCTGTTTAGGGATGAATTCTGGAAGAGGCTGGAACCCTAACTTGGAGAGAACATATCTCCTGGAATACAGCGAATCTGAGGATACATTTTGGACACAGTGTTAATCAGGATTTTATATTCGGCCCCTGCAATTTTCAGCTCCTGATCCTTCTCCAATCTCGGAATATAGTGAATGTTCCAAAACGTAGCAGTTTTAGTATTTAGGGTTTTTCTAGCTCGGAGTCAAACTAGGGTTTGAATTTCCCAGAGATTCACCCAACCAAAAATCTTGATCCAGGTCTCTAAACTTTGTTTTTTATGAGGAGAACAATCCTTTTCTGGTCTTACTCAAAAATTCCTCTTCTGTAGAAAGCCCTAATTTCCACATCGAAAATTGAAAATGCTCGGAATCGATTTTCGCTTCGACAGAATGATGCACCCTTCAAAGGAGAGTCAGCCTAGCCTTCTTTTGCTGATTGATTGTGGAGAGAGAACCAAAAAATAAGAATCCCTAGCTTCTGTAAATTGTGAAAGCTGCCCTATTCAGGTTAGCTCTGATACCATGTTAATTTTTCATATGCTTAAATAAGACATCAGTATATCATTTCATTTTTCATAATAAAAGCATATAAAGCAGGATCACTGAAAGAAACAGTATCACAAGAACAACATAGATTTATCCTGGGAAAACCCTAAAGGGAAAAACCCAGCAAAAGCTTCCTCAATATAGATGCCCCAAAAGGTAAAAAGGTAAAACCAACAAGGAGATCAAAAACCTGATTCTCCTCCTTCTCCAGCAACTCCTCTCCTCCACAAGTGCGCTATTCCAAGTGAGTGTGTGTGTCACAAATGACGAGCGCTACACCTCTATTTATATTCATCCATTTACTTAAAGTTTACTCAATTAACATGTCAGCTTAAGTTAACTCATGTAGGCTCGAGTTACACATGTAGGCTCAAGTAACCACACTGGGGTGCTGATGACCCACCTTTACAATTTGAGGGGACTACCTCATGACTCTTATTAGTTCTTCCGATTAGGAGCATCGGGGTACAATGTAATACAAGTGGTTCTCCCGGTTGGACCATCGGGGACCACAAAAGATACATAAAGAATATTCTTTGAAGTTACAATATTTCAACATTATGTACATATTTCTTAAGCAAATAAACATGAAAAAATTATGAGCCACAGTGCTAGCAAGAAATGCAAATCTATATGCACCTGGACGTCTTATTTCAAGCACTTCGAACAACCCACACTATCTAGATGAGAGCTTGGTACAAATTCCAATATTCAAATAACTCTTCTTTTCACTCACTCTGAGGTAAACATGATCCCCAACCTTGAACTCTCTGTCCACCCTATGTTTATCTGCATATCTTTTCTGTCTGTCTTGGGATGCTTTTAGATCCTGCCTGATCTTTGCAACTTCCTGCTCCATATCTTTAAGAAATTATAGACCAAGTACAATCTTGTTCATTGGATTATCCCATGTCATAGGTGTCCTACACATTATTCCATACAAATATTCATAATAAATCATCCCCAAGGATGTTTTATGTCCATTAATATAAGCAAACTATACCAATTGTAAGTAATCTTCCCACTTGGATGGTTTTTCCATCACATACATGCAAAGCATCTCTTCAAGCACTTGATTCACTCTCTCTATTTGACCATCAATATGAGGATGGTAGGTAGTGCTAAAGATCATCTTTGTCCCCAAATATGCAAACAAGCCCTTCCAAAATTTGGAGGTGAACTTAGGATCCCTGTCAGAGACTATTGCCTTAGGAAATCCATGTGATCTGAAAATATCCTTCATGAATATTTTTACAACATCATCCATCTTATGTGTGGACTTGACTGGTATAAAATTTGCTGCCATTGTCAACTTGTCCACCAGAACCATGATGGAATCATGTTGCCTCCAAGTCATTGGAAATCCTATAATAAATTCCATTGAAATTACTTCCCATTTCCATTCTGGAACTAGAAAAGGATACAACAAACCTGCTGGGTGTTGATGCTCAACCTTTACTTGCTGACATTTCATGCACTTTGAAATATACTCAGCAATGTCCCTCTTCATTCCTGGCCAAAAATATTGTTTTATGGTTGTAGAAATTGTCTTTTGATATCCCGAGTGACCAGAATATGGCGCTTGATGGATCTCATCCATAACAAGTCTCCTTAAGTATGCTACACTTGGAATATAAATTATGTTCTTATAAGTAAGAATTCCATCTTCTTCCAATTTATATCCCTCATACCTCTTCTCTAGACTTTTCTATTGTAGTTTGTCTTTTATCTGCACATACATTTCCTCCTCAGTAGCATGATTAACAATCTTCCATCTCAAATCTGATTGGCAAATGATAAGAGATGCCAAGTTCATTTCATGCACCTCCCAGCTGAGTGCATTGACGACTTTCTTTTCTTTTCCTTTTATGTGTTTGATTTAAAAATCAAACTCACATAGAAACTCCATCCATGTAGCTTTCCTAGCATTTAGAGTTGGTTGATCAAACAAATACTTCAGGACATAGTAGTCTGTTCTTAACTCAATTTTTCTACCCATTAAGTAATGTCTCCACATCTTGAGAGCATGTACTATGGATGCAAGTTCTAAATAATGAGTGGCATAGTTCTTCTCATGATCCTTCAAATTCCTTGACTCATAACATACCACATGGTTGTCTTTCATAAGAACTCCTCCAAGTCCTTTTCCACATGTATCAGTACACACCACAAAATCTCTCTCTAGGTCTACAATTTTCATAACTGGTGCACTTGTGAGAAGACCCTTCAGCTACCGGAAGCTTTCCTCACACCTTGGTGTCCATTCAAATTTTATCCCCTTCTTTTGCAAAGAAGTTATGGCATGTGTAATCTTGGAGAATCCTTTAATGAATCTCATGTAGTAACCTGCAAGGCCCATAAAATATCTTACATCTGCCACATTCCTAGGGGTAGGCCAATTCATAATGGCCTCAATCTTTTCAAGGACCACAGATAAACCCTCATCTGAGATAATGGACCCAAATAGTGAATCCTATTTTTGTAGAAGTCACACTTGCTCAACTTTGCATACAGCTTATGCTACCCTAGAAATTGCAATGTCAATCTCATATGTTCTTCATGCTCTTCCTCATTCTTAGAATAAATAAGAATGTCATCAAGGAAAAGAAGAACAAAATTATCCAAATACCTGCTGAAGACATTGTTCATAAGGCACATAAATGTAGCTAGTGCATTTGTGAGACCAAATGGTACCACCACAAACTCATAATGTCCACACCTTGTTCTCAAGGTTGTCTTATGAATGTCTTCATCCTTGATTCTTACCTGATGGTAACTAGAACTTAAGTCAATCTTATTAAATACCATTGACCTTAAAAAATGTATGTGAGCCTTTGAGAACAAGATCACCTTGATCACTTAAAAAAAACCCTTATTAATAAAAGCACCTTAAAAAATTCTATTAGGAAACCTTTTGTAAATTTCACTATGAAAATGAAAGATGCAAAATTGTGAAATTGACTTAATGTATAAATACGGTTTGTAAGATTCTTAATTACTAGACGTGATCCCACACTATTCTAGATGACAAATATTTCTAGCCAAACATTTGTCTCCATTAAATTTAACAACAAACATAAGAATTTTCAGAAACCAAATTATTTTCCATTTTTTCCAACTTTGAAAGATGTGGGTAATGGTCAATACAACAAATCTACTTTCATAACGTATACCGTTACTTTCGTCATTGAATCTACTTTCCATAGCTACAACTTTTGTTGAATTTGATTAAGATATATATATATATATATATATATTAACATGTGTCTATTTTGTTTTGGTTGCTATCAAAATTTAGCGAAATGACAAATCAATAACATTAGGATGTTGTGTCTTCCTCAACATGTTTATATTCTACAATTTTTCCACATTGATGCAATTCAAAAAGTTAAAATAATTACTATATTCATTCAATAAAAAATTATATTCATACGGTAATACACCATGTTTAGATTATCATATCATATATTTTTTTAGTAAGCAAAAGTTTAACAATGAAAAAATTATGGTTTTCAAACATGGTTATTTATCAATTTTTTCATTTTATAGGAAAATGCTATCAAACATTTTTCTAAATCGACATATCAAATCTCAATAAAAAAAAAACAATAGAAACCCTACATAATTCTTCATGAGTTTTGTTTTTACTGGAAAGTGAAATTCTAAACACACAAATTTGAAAACCTTTGGAAAACCATATTTATTTTCTCAAAAAACCCCAAAAAGTAGACACACACATTCATATTTTACCCTCATTCATAGAAAACATCATCATGATAGTTTTGAAAAATGTTCCACTTGGTATGTATCGCCCCCTTGCAACTTGTTCATAGTGATTTGCATGGTATGCTTCATTTTTCTTCTTTATTTAGATGTTCCACTTGGTATGTATCGCCCCCTTTCAACTTGTTCATAGTGATTTGCATGGTATGTTTCATTTTTCTTCTTTATTTGGTTTCAAGTGTTTCTTAACTTTCATTGATAACCTATATAAACACATTTGGTTTTACTTCTTAATACTTAAGAGTGATTTTTTTGACAAGTTTTGGGTCTACAAGGCCCTTGTAGAGAAACAAACTGCATATTAAATACACAAGTTAAGAATAGGTAATTACAGGATAAAGTATATTTAAACAAAAAATTTAATAGTTACTACCTAATTGTATAAGGAATTCAAATGCCACATTTTTTTCCATACATACGACAACAAAATGGATTTGATAATGTAAACAATCTCACATTATAGGAAATGGCTAATTGTATGCTTGAATCTAAGTGATTAAGTCTTTACTTTTGGGCTAAAGACATTACTTGTGCCAAGTACATAGTTAATCACACTCCCACCAGGGCTCTAAAAGATATCACACTAGATCAAGAAGCATGGCGTAAGATTAAACTAGATGTCAGTGATCCGGATTTATGTAGGAATGCAACAGAATACACGAACAACCATAGAAACAAAGATGCAGTGGAAATAACACTTCATTTCATTAATCAAATAACTGAAACTTGTTTACATACAAAATGGAAATAAACTAGCTAGAGTGTCAGTAGCTTATCTCTGAGAAGAGATGTGGTGGCAGCTACATGCCTCTGAACTCCGTCTTACAATGAGGCTCAAAGGCCTATATATTATTTAGAAACAATGGAAACCCTACACATCCAAAAACATAACCCTAGGAGGTGAAATTCCAGAATGTGGGCCCGTTGGGTAACTTGGTACATCAATTTCCCGGGGTCGTAACTTTGGCATACTACCTCTGTTTGATGCGCATGATACATCATTAGAAATATCTATTCAAGGAATACATTAATAAACAACAAATATCACATTCAAAACAAACTCACATTTTCTCAACCATTCGATGCCGAAAAAACATCGTTTAAGGCCTCAAAACGACTGCAGAAGTTTAGGGCCCAAAAACTGCCAAATATAGTAAATTGTGCTACAATTAAGGAAACTAGAAAACTGAAAGAAACAATGATGGGGGTCCAAGTGGAATAGGTGGGTGGCCACCAATATCCTTCTAGATCAGTTAGGAAGTTCTATGCGCATGGTAGTGAAGCAAGGGATCATATTCCTGATGAAAAATTGACAGAATTGCAACATACGAGTGAAAATTGCATATGTTTTTGTTATTTTAAATATGTAAAAGGTTATAGAATTAATAAATCACATTTCAATGATATAATTATTAGAATATATGTTAAATTTGATGAAAATATCTCATACCATGAGCCTAATTCAATGTCTATTCCATCTGTGGCCTATAAGCCATCGTCAACACTTATGCTACCTTCTACTCCCAACTTCCTTGATATTGTTCCTAATACAACTTCTTATTTTGAAGATGACTACAATGAATATGAAAATGCACTTCCTCCTCCTCATTTTGCTTCAATTGCACCAATAGAATCACTTACTTGATGGCTTCATAGAACATGTTAAGTACTTATTGGTTTTTCTAGTGATCCTAGAGATCAACGTTAAATGTATTCTCAATTCCAGTAATCATTTTCTCCTTTGGCTCAAGTTTTAGAGAATCATGATCCATAGACATTTTTAGAAGATTCAAACCATCTAGATTTGGATGTAGTTGTGGATGAAAAATAGCATTCCTTTATGGTAAACAATACTTGGGATCTTGTAACTCTTTCAAATGGAAGAACACTTGTTAGATGTAAATGGGTATATAGAACTAAGTATGAATCAAATGGAAGTGTTGAAAGTATTAAGGTGAGGTTAGTCCAAAGGATGTTCCCTAGTTGAAGGAATTTAGTATAATGGAACTTTTGGCATTGTTTCTAGAAATGAACTCCATTTGATGTGTTCTTTCCCTTGCCACTTCATATAAATGGGGGTTCAATCAAATGGATGTCAACCCAACCTTCTTCCATGTGGATTCGCAAGAAGAAATTTACATGCAAAAACCTCTTGGATATGTACATAATGACTCTATCATTATCTATAGCATTAATAAATATTTATATGGCCTTAAGTAAGTTCCTCAATCCTCATGATATGAAAAATGGATAGCTTTCTCCTTGACACTAGTTTTTCTAAATGCCATTATGAACCCAATTCCTATACCAAGAAAGTAGGAAAACATATCATAATTATTATTCATTATGTTGATGTCCTTATTATTACTGGAACTGATGAAAACCTTTTAACCCATGTGAAATATGACCTTAATAAGTAATTTGAAATGGCATACTTATGACATTTTCATTCTTGGCCTCCAAGTCATGCAAACCAAAGAAGGATTTTTTATTTCGCAGTATAAGTGTGATTGTGATGTTATTCATCACTTTTACATGAAATTGTAGTAATAGAAGATCTGATACTATGAAGAAATAGAGCCTTTATTCTAATAATAATCACACGATGTAGATCTAGCTACAAAGATAATTCTCACAAGCATGCACAAGGAAAATAGAGATAAGAATAAATAGAGTGAATAAAAGAGAAGAATAGTAATCGACCATTGATCAAATGAATTGATTATTCATTGATGATGAATATTACATTGATAATACATCCTTATAAAGGAGAATTGAGTTTCTAGAAGACAACTCATGCTAGCTCATAAATTAGACTTACTAAAATATGATAAACCCCCATATGTGACTAAATCATTTCCAAATCTATCAAGGACCTCACGAATTGGATGAATCGTGAGTTATTTTTCATGAGTGATGGAAAAACATGCTAATCATGGAATTCGAAGAGAAAATCATGGAGGATGGGTTGGCAACAAAATATAGCAGTTTCATATTTGACTAGGTTTACCTTATCCATTAAAAGGAAGGAATAAAGTAGAATAAAGACAAGATTTGTAGGAAGGCGTGGTTAATAAATATGGCAGTCAATAAAGTAGGTGAGATCTAACCAGAATGAGTAAAAAATATCTCCTGAGGTATATATGGAAAGTGTTGACCAAGTGGTGCAACTGGATGCCAACTATCTAGTCTAGTGGATAGGAAATTAATAAAAAATGATTAAATATTGTTTTTTAATAGAAGCATTGAATGTATTGTATTAATAAAAAAGCTCCAGGAAGCCAAGTTTACAAAAATGGTAGGAATGTAACCTACCAATTTCTATAGGGACCAAAATAACTGAGAAAGATATACTGATAAGAGTTTCCTTAATCTTACTTCTATGCCTAAAACTGCTGCTAAATCCCCCCATGGGATGTAAATGGTACAAGAAAAAATAAATACATGTAGTACCCATGGGGCTAGACTTACTCCTTTCCCTTTCTCTTCTTATCCTTGACAGAATGCTCCACTATATCCTCCTCCATTGCATGGTCTTTGTTCATATTATCATGAATGTAGCTTCCCTGGCTCATGTCTACTAGTTTTTTTCAAATCATCCTTCATGTAGCCAATGTTTTCCATTACCTCTAAAGGTCACGATGGTTTTATTCAATTCCAGAGTCTTGACTGTCAATATGTCGAACCACCCATTCCATAGTTTTTCTATTTTCTTCCACACTTCTATTGATAATATCATACAAATAATATTTTTCTTTATGCCCTTCAGGGTATTCTATATATCTTATAGGGTGGCTGCTCTTCCTGAAATATCTTCCTGTGTGATAGCTAAGTCTACCTGTAGAGAATTTTCTAAACCTAAGATGCTAAGTGTTTTCAGAAAATGGGAGAAAATACTTACGTTGTTCCTTTGTTCTATCAGACCCGCATCCCTAACAATGTTCTGCGTGTGTCCAACAGCTTGGGGAGACTCATCCCAAACTAACTCGGATCCCAGATGGTCGATAACGTTGTTCCCTTCTTCGTCTAAACAAACCTTGATATTGCTGGCAAAGGGATTAGAAATTCCATTCTTTACTTGAACTAAGTCTTTTTTCAGGCCGTCGCCTCCACTGTTCATTTCCTCTATATCAATTTTATTCTTTTCCCTATCTGTAGAAGAAAAATAATACATTATACCCACATCCAAAGACACTATACCAAAATTATCTTTGACATAAACCTTACCAAATGTAGTAGAGACTTCCTCGAAACATAGAACTGAATGAAACAGATCGTAGGAAGGAGAAATTTTATGGAGGTGTTCCATGGTTCTTATGGACCATTCATTCAAAAAATTAATACCTATAATGGCTTTAAATTATTTCACATGGGCTTGGAAGATAAGGATGGATATCAGCAGCCATGTTGCTTTCCGGTTGGTTTCCTTCTAGGGAAGAACGTGTCACATTCCATCGTCGCCAGGAAGAGGGAGGAGGGCCCAGTCCCGAAAATGATATTTTTCCATTTTCATGAAATTTTTATTTTTCTTCTTGCTAGGGGGGGCAGGAGATCCAAAGGATCCTGGTGAGACTTAGCATTTAACTTGGGGTGCCCATGGAGGCACTTGAAAATCCATTGATTCTTAAGGAACATAAAAACTATTGGAAAGAGTTTCATTTACCTTGGCCATCCCCATTCCAATATTAAATCCTTGATTTGTTAGTTTATCTGCCTCAACATTATTTCCTCGGATAATTTGAATATAGGAATCTTGAGTTTCCCCAGAGATATGTTGAATACGCTCATATATTATTTTGGATTTGATGATGCCTCTATTGCTTCTGTTGTTCATTTTATGTATTAATTTCGTCAAATCCCCAATCACTATTATCTTTTTGATGATGATTTTCCTTACCAGGTACATGCTAGAGTATAGAGAGAGCCATTCAGCTTCGTTGTTGGTTTGCATCAAAGTACCCAGGCATAAGTAGTCACAATTTTTCCTCCAGGATCAAATATGATCCCACCCACGCCTGCCTCTGTAGGATTTCCTTTCGCAGCCCCATCGAAGAACAAAGAATGAGAATTTATACTTGCCTTCCACTGTGAGAATTCCTTGGAGGTTTTCCATATTTCCCATGTGAAAATTGCAGCCCTACCTTTGGTTTGAAGAGAGTTCTATGACAAAATATATTTACACCATTCGAGATCTTCAGCTATTAGTTTCTCAGAAGGGGGAAGAATCACCTGCTTTGTGCTCAATGTCTCATTGATCATGTTTACTTGTTTGAAGGTAGCTCGTTGAGCATCTGATTTTTTATTCTAAGAAAGAAGTCTATTCCTAGAAATCTAGATTTTCTAGCATACATTTTTGAGTGTTGTGTCCTAGATTCTTCCAAGGATCTTCTTATTTCTTATTTTCCCTGGGTAACATCCTTTCCATCTTGAAATCATGATGGATACTGACCCCGGGAGAACCAAAATATGACCAGCCTTTCCTAGGAAGAAGTTCCATACCCGTTTTGAGAATGGACACTCTAGGAATAGATGATGGGTTGATTCATCATTTTATTGGTAGAGGTGGCACCTTGAAGACCCGTGGAGCCCATGTTTCCTGAGATTTTATGCAATTAAAATCTTATCTTTTGTTAGGATCCAAAAGAACGCATTGGTGTTTGGAATGCATAATGAATCCCATACCTTCCCCCAAATTCTTTGTTGAGTGCCATTTCCTGAATTTTGTAAAGATTGGTAGCTATCTTTGACAGTGTAAATCCCAAATTTCCCCCAACCTCTCAAATATTTTTCTCTGAGGCTAAGGGGGGGAATTCCATGGAAAGGGAGGTGAAAGTATCATAGAGTGAACCTATGTGGAAAGGCATATTTAAGCGCTTCCTCCATTCCAATATTCCCTGGATCCCCATATAGTGAAATATTTTAAGGACTTATATATGTTGTCTTCTAGCCACCTGCGTAGAGGAAGAAGCTCAACTTTATATTCAAGATTGGGCCTTCCCAAGATGGAGTCTATGCAAATGTTATTTTTTCTACCATTCCCAGGTATCCAGTATAACTTGTCTTTGATTAGACCAACATAATTTTTGAGTTGGTTCCATATGGTTGTTCCTTTTCCCCCTAGGGATGATCCAAGATTCTAGATTTCTTCCTTTTTATGTATTTTCTCCTTATAGCCTCTATCCATGAGTCCTTTCGCCTTGTGATCATTCTCCAAACTAGATTTTCCCCCAATTCTTGGTTCAATCTCCCGAGATCCATAATTCATATTCCTCCACTATTTTTATCCTCAATTATAGCATCCCATTTCACCAAATTGAGCTTTCTCCCCTGCATCTTCCCACCTTTCCATAAGAACTTCCTAATTTCCATATTAAAGGATCTTATGACTGCCTTTGGAGCAGCAAAAATTGCACACGAGAAGATTGGGTAAGAGGAGAGGATTGAGTTAATCAAGACCACTTTACCAGCTAAGTTTAGCCAAGAGTTGCTCCATAACTGAATTTTCTTCTTCAGATTTTGAATTAAATGCCTCCAGATCACAATGGTACTTTTCTTATTGACAATTGGGACTCTAAGGTAGATGGAAGAAGTCCATTGTAGATTCACTTGTATTCCAAGAATGTTTGTGAGTTCTCTTAGAGAATTTGGACTACTATTCGACCCATACAGCCAAGATTTGTTTACATTTATTTTCCTGCCAGAGACTTTTAGAAAGAGGTCCAAGGTAATTCTAAAACGCCTTGTTATTTGAGTTGAAGCACTTCCCAAGAGAATAGTGTCATCCGTGAACTAGGAATGATTGATGGCTTGAGCCCCTCTTGCTATGCTGATGCCCGAGATGTTCCCTTCATTTCTGATTCTGTTTAGCCTTCTGCTAAGAAAATATGCGACTAGAATGTAGAGGAAATGAGACATTGGGAATCCTTGCCTAACTCCCCTTTGACCTTGGAAGAATGAGGTAGGACAACCAGTTATGAGAGGAGCGATCCAAGGCTTGCTTATACAAGCCTTGAACCACTGAATGAAGGCTTCTGGAAATCCATAGTTCTGCAGGACTTGAAAAATATATGAGTTCCTTATTCTATCAAAAATTTTTGCGAAGTATAGTTTGATTGTCATACCTGCCTCCTTATGGGATTGACTAGAATGGATCACTTCTTGCACCATCAAAATGTTATCGTAGATCTGTCTTGCAGCTATGAATCCCCATTGGTTTTGAGAGATTAGTTTCAAGATTACCTTCTTCATTCTATTAGATATTACTTTAGAAAGAATCTTATAGGAAGAATTACACAATGAGATAGGCATATACCTTTTAATGGAGGACAGATTCTTCTCTATGGGAAATAGGGACATAAACATTGAATTCATGTCACCCCCAATTTGATCTGAAGACTGCAACCAGATTATCATTCTAACAAAATATTTCTTGATGATGTTCCAATAACTTCTGTAGAAACTGATCGGGAACCCATCCAACTCTCCGTACTTCTTTGAAAGTAATATAATGAATAAGAAAATCATGTTTTTCCTGTAGCAGCTGTGTAATTTCTCCGCTAAGGGAGAGCATATCATCTACTACGATAGTTTATTCGCTGGTATAGAGTTCTTGGAAATGAGGTTTGACATATTTTTTTATTAACTCAGGATCATTGAATTTTCCTCCATTGTCTAACGTTAATTCCTTTATGGTATTCCTCTTGTTATGTTCTTTGCACAGGTAGTGAAAGAAACTGGAGTACTAATCTCCTACTTTTATCCATAGACACCTGGATTTTATCCTTAGATCCATATTTACCTTTCTCTCGATGACTGTTATTTTCTGGTCAATATATATTTCCCTTAGTAGCATTTCTTTGGTGAATTATTTCCTTTCCATTTCCTCCTTAATTTCTTCCAAGCTCTTAAGCAAGGTGATTTTTTCTTATCCAGGGTGAGGTCGGCCAGCTAGACAAGATTTTATCTCTTTTTTTACATTTTTTAATTTATGTTCCCAAATATAGGTTGGAGAGCCATGGAAAAACATTCCCCATGCTTGAGAAACAAGATCATGGAACCCTATATTGGTTAACCAGACAGGGGAAAAATTGAAGGGATGAGGGCCCAGGTTTCCGATTGGTTCCAAGGAAAACATAATTGGTTTATGATCAGATACATATGAAGTTAAGAATCTTGAGACTGGTAATAGGGGATTATCTAACAGAGATGAACTGACCAGGATGTGATCCAATATAGCTGCTATATGACTAGGACCGGACTGTTTATTGTTCCAGGTATACTTTCCTTTCCTTTGCTTGATGTCGACGAGATTCCATGATGATATTAAATCTTCTAGTCTTTCCCCAAAAGGGTTCCTTACGTTTGAGCCACCCTTTTTTTCCTCGGGCGAGATGGTAACATTGAAATCTCCTATTATTATGCAAGGGAGGTGCATCTTTCCAAATCTATGGATTTATAATTATTTCCAGAAGTATTCCTTTGCTGCATTGACTATTGGTCCATAGATGTTTCCTATCCACATGTTTTCATGATTCTTGACATTTTCCAACTCTACGAAGAGCCAACGCTTATTTTCAATTGATGATATAAATTTAAAAAGAGAGGAGTCCCACCATGTTAACAGACCCTCAGAGGCTCCTTGCGCACTAATAGCTTTTCCAGCTCCATTCTTCCAATTTTTTATAATAATAGCCAAACTTTCAGCCTCTTGCATTTTAGTCTCCTGAATTGCACGCATGGTTATCTTTTTTGTGAATTTGAATATCTTTATTTCTACTACCTTTTGTTGGCCTCCTAGTCCTCAGAAATTCTAGGAGACTAGCTTCATTATTTTTTGATTGATAAATGACCCACTCTGTCCTTTCTTCCCTCCGACTGTTCTCATGTTTTCTTTTATGAAAGGAAAGGTTTTACTAGATGATCTAGGCTTGTTTTCTTTCCTTCTTCCACTTCCCTAGCTATCTCTTGTTCTCTATAATATTTATTTGGTTTTCTTCCTTTCCTGGTTAGTGCCTCTGAATCTTCTTCTTTTCTTTCTGAGGTTTCCTCCATTTGAGCCTTGGCTCTGAATCTCGTAACTAAGCCTGAATTCTGCGAAGATTCTATCCTTTCTTGCACATATGGCTGTGTTGGTAGCAATGGTTCATAGGTTTTCCCAATCTCTTCCAATACCAGCTCATTTACTTTGTTCTCTTAAAGGGTCTCCTTTTACTCTGATGCTATATTTTCTAGTTAATCCTGTGACTTTGATGTTGATGCCAAAGCTTGGAAGCTATTTTCTGATTTTTTTTTTCCAGGGAGTTCACTTGGATATTTGTTTCTTTGTTTCCTTTTCTCCGATTTAATTCATACCATTCCTCTCTGGTGATCCCCCCTTCTTCCACTCGTGTTTTCTTTTTGCAGGACTTCACAAAGTGCCCAATGAACCACCTTGTTCTGAAATAGGTGAAGTAGAAGAATTAGTACATGAAGAGGACAAAAATTCACTCCCAAGTGACTTTGAAAAATATGAAGATATATCACATAAGTACGAAGAAGTTTCTATTGAAAATACTGAATACCATTTTGAGACACATTCTACCTTGGATATGAAACAAAGAGCATCTACTAATGGATGCTTGAAATATGAAGGAGTACCTACTGGTGGGTTATCACACCTCTATGTTGGTGACATAGAGATAAATTGAAAGTTTTGCTGCAAGCCAAACTTCCATTAAACATGAAAATGAATACCTTGTAGCAGTTGAAGAAGAAACAAGATCAAATTCCCCATCACCACTTGAGCTTCATGAAGTTCGTCCAAGCAAGAAGAAAGAAGATGAGGAGGTTCATTTGCAAGAGCCTCATTTTATTGAAGGGTCTTTAAAAATGAATGAAAAGAATATCCAAGAGGCCCTTATCATACTCCATGACACTCAAGCATTGGTATCAAATTCTTGTTGGAGAGCTACTTCCTTGGAGGATCCATCCTTCCTTGAAGACATGGACAAGATTCAAAGAGCAATGTGCAACATCAAAGGTAATTTCATGTCTTTGATTTTTGATATAAAAAATGTCATTGAGCTTAGTTAATGGTTACATTAATCCTACTTGAATAATAATTAAGTTATTCATAAGCTCACAATTCAAAATGAACAACTTCTTGAAAAGTTACAAGACACTTGTTTTTCCTCCTATGTTCCAGATTGTCAAATGGTAGATTATTTGGAGGATTCTCATGACATGGTGGATCATGAGAAATGTATAAATTTGAATGTGCTTGATGTGTTTGAATATGAACTTGAAGAGATCCAAACACTTGATGTGGTGGAAGAGGAACTTGAATTGCCTCTTGATGAAGGTTATGCAATTTTTAAAGAAGAGCATGATTCCTCTACATTGGAACCAATCTATGATAAAGGTTTCACAATTTTGAAGGATCTGCATGATACTACCAATATGGATCATTCACATGATGATACTTCCGCACTTTTTGATCATTTGGGTGAGTTAGTTCGTTCTCGTACATCCTACAATTCCTTGTTTTGCAGCATTTGTTAGGATTATTAATCCTCCCTTGTCCAATTTGGTCATATGTCTAAATCGGGAGTCCATCTAGTCTATTTTTAGTCACTAGCACCACTGGGTCCACTTGGCTTAATTGGGGCACATGTTTTAGTTACTAAAGTGTGGGGAACACTAATTGAGCTCTACTGCCACTGATTGCACTTGATTGCATCAGTTTAGGAGCCTCCTAGACCAATCCCTACAATTTAGGAGCCACTGGGAGTGCCGAAACCAACCAAGGTTAGTTCAGTTCAGTTGATGACTAGTTAAGCTAAGTTAGGAGTCAGTTACATTCAGTTCTAGTCCTCTACATTCAGTTAGCGCTAGGTTTACTTGACTACACTCAGGAGGGGTGCATTTCTCACCTACCACAGTCAGTTAGCCTTAGTCAAAACTGAATGTAACACTTGATTTGTGTTTTATAACTCTGATGAAGTCCGGTTATTGTTTAGACAAGGTCAGTTAACTATTGAGTCCTCCGATAGTGATTTAAATAAGGTCTTAGTTACCTACAGTCAAGTAGAGTCTAATCAATTCAAATTTCCTCACGTGGATTCGAATTGCTTGTGGCTATTAAATCCATTTTAATTCATTGTAATTATTATCTAATTACTCTTTGATTAATGAAAAGCATTCATAGCTGCAAGCCATTTTTGCACTGTTTCATTCTTCAATAACTAAGTAAATTGTGTGATCTATCCTATGAGTTGTGTGTTTTTCGACAGATCTATGTGCTCAATTTAATATGGTATCAGATCCTCGGTGGACAAGGGACTTCTCCTCCTTGGATCTCCTACTGGATCATTTTTGAGTAAAATTGCTCCTTCCAGCTTTGCACCAGAATCAGAAGGTTTACCACTTAATCCCCCAAGTAAAGGAATTGTTGATCAAGCTTGCTTGATCAACTATGTTGGGTGTGATGAAAACCTAAAATGTGCAGGTTTTCGACCTTACGGTGCCCCTTTTGTGTTTTTTGCAGGTACAACTTCGAATGGATTCATCAGTTCCTCTTCTCTCTCTATTCTCTAACTATTCAGAATGGAAGAAGAAGATGGTTGCATCTTTGATGAGACAAGGTCTCTATAGGGTGTCTATTGGACTTGGTGAAGAGTGTTTTAGTAAGAATGACTATCTGAATAAATGTGATGGAGCTTTTGGAACAATAGCAATGGGTATTTCTCCTAGCTTGCGCTATCTCAGTAGATCTATAGAAGACCCAAAGGAACTCTGGACAAGATCGGATAGAACCTTTGGAGTGATTGATGAGGATCATCATAGAACTGTGGAGAGAATATCCAGCACCATAAGCACTCTTGATCCAAAATTATTAGCCTCCACTCTCTCTGATGAAGTTGTTCAAGATGAAGAAGAAGCAGAAGCTTCTACACAGTTAATTCGAATTGAAGACAGTCTCCATGTAGTGACTCGTTGTCTCGATGCTCCGAAAGTTTATGATATATCTGATATCTCATATCCTCATATCTATGAAACAGAAGAAGACATTTGAATCTCTGATATTGAAGAAAAACACTACTACACTTCCTTGCAAACATTCATTGGTGATTTTCCTTTGAATTATGTGCAAAATTTACCAGTAATTGCTTTCGAAAGTGAAGAGAAATTTGATTTTTCTCCCTCTAATGTTGCTGTTGGTGTGAAAATATGCAATACCTTGGATATTTTGGAAGAAATATCAGATTACCAGAGTGAGCCATTCACTCCCCATGATCTATATTTTCCAGCAAATTTCTGTAAGATTGCATGCCCCAAAATTCAGAATTTTGAAGAAGAAGAAAGTTGTGCATCCACCGTCTCGGTTAACCATTTATTTGAATTTGATATTAACCTTATTGGATCTGATATGATATTATTTAGATCTGATCTGATATTTCTTGGTTTAATATATCAAATTCATAATCTTTCATTACTGCTTGTAGCTATTCTCATCAACAATGTGAAGAAACAAGTACCGCAAGTCTCCTACAAAACTGCTGCTGGGGATTTGATTCCATTTCACAATTTTGGATCTATTTTGAACCTATTTAGATCTGATTTACTTTCTGATATGATATTATTTGGTTAATATTTTAAAATCCAATATATTTCAGTCATGCTTGTAGCTGCTCTCACCAATTCCGGTGTGAAAAATCAAGTACTGCACTTTCTCTTCAAAACTGTTGATGGGAATTTGGTGTTAGTTTCCTCATATGAGGTTGGTGATATTTTATTATGTGATTCATTAGATATTTTATAAGCTATATTAGACTATGGAGCTCAATCATTCACTCTCAAAAATCCCAGTGCTTCTCTACCATTGATCACATGCTCATCTCCTCACAGAATTGGTAAAGAGGAAGATTTTTTGCATCCGCCTGGACACTTGCTCCCAACACTTGGGGCTGTTCTTACCACTCATGTTTTTATGTTCATGGATGAAACACATCAGTTTCTTGAGTGTTCCTCACATGTTCTAAATCCTCAAGAAGCTTTTATCACTTATCAATTGACTTCAGTTGCTCTACATGGGTCCAGTCTTCATCCAGCAGCTGTTTATATTTCTGATTTAGTTGAGCATATCATTCTTCTTCCAAAGAGGAAGATTAATATAGACATAATGATGGACATGATCACATGATAGGCCTGAGGATACCTATGCACAAAAGAACTAGATTGATCCCAATTCTACCTGCTTAATTAGAGGGGGGGATTTTTTTCCCATGTGGTTTTTCCCTAGCACCTTGTTTTTTAGCAGTTACTTTACTTTACTTGATGTAATGGGTGACCTATGGTCTTAGTTACCAGGGCCCACAGATTTTCCAATTTAGCATTCAGGGGGGGTGTTAGGATTATTAATCCTCCCTTGTCCAATTTGGTCATATGTCTAAATCGGGAGTCCATCCAGTCTATTTTTAGTCACTAGCACCACTGGGTCCACTTGGCCTAATTGGGGCACATGTTTCATTTACTAAAGTGTGGGGAACACTAATTAAGGCCTACTACCACTGATTGCACTTGATTGCATCAGTTTAGGAGCCTCCTAGACTAATCCCTACAATTTAGGATCCACTGGGAGTGCCAAAAACAACCAAGTTCAGTTCAGTTCAGTTGATGACTAGTTAAGCTAAGTTAGGAGTCAGTTACATTTAGTTCTAGTACTCTACATTCGGTTAGTGTGGCTAGGGTTTTACCCCTAGCTTGTGCGAATGAGCACCTACTAAGGAGAAGTGACTCCTTAGTAGCAGTTCAATATGTGTAAATTAAAAAGCTAAAAAAGAAACTCTAACATGTGCATAAAACAGAAAAACAAAAATGTAAATAATGGTTTTGGTATTAATATTACCTCCAATGTGAAGGTTGGTGAAGCCCATTGCGGTGATCCAAGAGGGTTGCTCCGAGCTCCAACTTGCTCCTTCTCTTTCTCCAATGGTGGAAATGGGCCAAAAGGGGCTCTCAAGGTGAAAGTAGCTCAAGGGTGAGCTAGGGTTTTAAGAGCTAGTTTTGGCAGAGTAAGGGTGCTTATGATTGTGGATGTGAAATAAGGGGTCTCCATCACCTATTTATAGCTTTTCAGTGGTGGAGTGCTGGCCCATGGTTTAGGGTAGCTGTATAGGGTTTTTTCCTCCTTTTCCTCATTATTTTATATTTTTTCTTCCCTTTTTAGGCTTTTTTGATGGTTTTATGGCCTTTTGGAGGCATTTTAGGCCTTTTGGAGGCTTTTTAGTGGGATTTTTGCTATTTTAGAGGAATTTTGGATATTTTTGGAGGAAAAAAGGGGTTTTAAAGGGAAATATGGTAGAAAAATGGACAAATGAGCCATGTAGTGGGGTAGATGAGGCAGTGAACACTTTTTGGGTGTTAACATATTGCCCCCTGATGTGCGAGGGCAGGAGCTCATTGTATGGCCGATGGACATCATAAGTCATAAATGGTGTTCCTGGGGTGTGGAGAAGAGAAGAAACAAACGAAAGCCTGGAACAACGATCCTGAACCAACTGCAAGAACTAAAAGTACATAACCTCAATAATGGATGAGGAATCATCTGATCATATGGACGAGGTGGGAATTCCCATGCTCGTATCAGGATATAACATAATAATAACAATGGGGTCCAAAATATGGGGACCTGACATATACACGGCCTCAAATACTGAATGAGGAGGAATCTTAAGATATGGACGAGGCGGGCATACCCATGCTCGTATCAAGATACATAAAAATAACTGTGAGGCCCGAAAAAAGGGACCTGTAGGATACCTAAAAAACCACTGTGTATATCATAAGGGTCCAGAAGGGACACAAAGCTGGGACATACTGCTGGGCTGACCATGTCTGAGCTGAAAAACTGATGCACTGGAATGACAGCAGTGCTACTGAATGTGGTACCAAAGGAACTGATGAGTTGCTGGATCAGAGTGACAAGGGTCATACTCGCAATGGTACACTAAACTGGAACTGAACTGGGTACTCAAGGAAGCATGGAACTGGATGGCTTCCGAATACAATCGCCAATGCAGCCCGGACATCCACAGGAACATATAACTGGGCGTTCTGAAGTGACTCACCAATGTGCTAGAGTTGCGGGAAATCCAGGGTCTTCGACAAATAATGGAAGGGATATAAATCCTGCGCGATTCTCAACGATGCGATCAAGGTGATGAAGTCGAGCATGTGAGAAACAACCATTCGGAGAGGTAATGAGGACTCCTCCCAAAATGGTCCATAAGTACTCACCACAGATGGTGATGGGTCCAAGGCACAGGGGCCTCTGGGTCTATCCTCTGGAATAGAGGGGCTGTCGTCGACAGAGGGAGACCTGTAACTATCAAGGAAATGATGTTTCCTTGACAGGAGCACGAGGTGGAAAACCGAAATGTGACAGTACTGATGGCAGGATTGATAAACTGGGGGGAATAAATGGGCAAGTAGAGTGGGTGGACTCAAACGTCCTTTGTTCAGAGTATGATGGCGGGGATGATCGGGCAGAATATGAAACTGACTGGTGGTAAGGGGATCATAGCTGTATTGGATCTGGGAGGGTGACTAGACTGAGGGAGACTCAAGCTGTGGTAAAATGGCAGGAAACTGCAGAATACTCTGAACAAAGGTGACCTAATTGGGGGTGCTGCCGAGAGGATCGATCATAGCGCCAAGAGGCACGGGGGGACTTCTTCATGGGTTAGGGAACGAGAAGAAGCGTGTATATAGAATGGTACTGTCATGTGGATTTTACGAGCCCAGGACAGTTCATGCTCGTGGTTGCTTTCAATTTTAAGGAGTCTGAAAGCAATGAGAAGACTCGGAAGAAGTGGAATGGTACTGTTGTGTGGTTTTTACGAGCCCAGGACAGTTCATGCTCGTGGTTGCTTTCAATTTTAAGGAGTCTGAAAGCAATAAGAAGACTCTGAAGGAATGGAATGGTATTGTCGTGTGGATTTTACGAGCCCAGGACAGTTCATGCTCGTGGTTGCTTTCAATTTTAAGGAGTCTGAAAGAAATAAGAAGACTCTAAAGGAATGGAATGGTACTGTTGTGTGGATTTTACGAGCCCAGGACAGTTCATGCTTGTGGTTGCTTTCAATTTTAAGGAGTTTGAAAGCAATAAGAAGACTTTGAAGTAATGGAATGGTACTGTCGTGTGGATTTTACGAGCCCAGGACAGTTCATGCTCGTGGTTGCTTTCAATTTTAAGGAGTCTGAAAGCAATAAGAAGACTCTAGGGGGGTTTCTTCCTGGGGTAGTGATATCAATTTGGATGACAGGTGAGATGTTGGCCATGTTACCCTCCTTGAAGGCGTCAAGAGTAGGAATAGGGTCCTTGAACCAGTCGACCTTGGGGGGAATGAAGTCTTTGGATTCAACTGCAAATTGGGTAGCAGTGTTAGAGGAGGATTCATCTGGGAGGAAGTAGGAACGATGGTGCATGTCATCCCAGGGATACTCCGGGGCAGTGAGAGCCTCGAGGATTTCCTCATCAGTACGGAAAGTTTGTGTCGTCAAATTGGTTGAGGAGGGAGTAGTGGTGGAAGAGATCATATAAATGGTATTATCCTCTACGGAAGGGGAAGAGACCGGGGGGTGGATCTCCTCAATGGTGGGTGGTGCCGTCTCAAGATTTAGATTGTTCATCTCATAGAGAGCTGCTCTGTAATCGAGGAGATTGGGACAGTGATGTGAGTAATGCCCGTAAACACTACATATGGCACAGGGGTGGTTAGTGCGCAGGGATTTGTCGCGAGGCTTAGGGGTTGGATCTAGTTTGACAACCGGCATACTAGGGTCGTCGTCAAGCATTTGCATGTGTTCCTATACTGCCGGTAACTAAGGACATTGGTGAGTCGCATGGCCCAAGTCATCGCACAGCGAGCATTTGGGAGGAGCACGAAACATAGGGGGGTTTTTTACTGTCTTGGGAGGTGGGACAACAGTGTACGGTTGGGGGCCTCTGCCCCCAGTTGGTTTGGTAAAAGGAGGGGGGGGGTTCGTGGAGGACGACGGGGTAGCGACACCGGGAGGTGGTTGACTAGTAGTGACAATGGGTTGCACCGGTTGCAGGACGACATCTGGTGTCGGCGGGGGAATGGGAGGCGAAAGATACCAAACGGGTAATCCTAAGGTTAACCCAGGGAGGCTGAGGGTAGCCATGAACGGGGCGCTAAATACTCCTGAGGGAGGGATGAGGAAAGGAATGGTATGGATGGGTGTAACACCAATGTGACTAGGTACCAAAGGGGGTTTAGGAAACAAGGGCGGTTGATTAGTAGGAGTTTGCGTGTGATGGGACAGGGTACATAGGTCAGACATGTTAGTGGCGGGTGACGGGGGTGGAATAGATTGGAAGGTCCAGGTCATTGGCGCGTCTGAGTAAACTCCGGGCCCCATAGAGGAAACAAGTGAGGTGGTGGCACCCGAAACAGGTTGTTCAACCATGGGGAAAACATTTGCGGGTGTCGCAAGGGCATTGGGATCATAGTAGGTGAGTTGGTCAACTTTGACCATGCGTCCCTCATGGGGGAACATCATGGTACGAAAAACGGAAGAAGCAACCGCCCACATGGCATACATGTAGCTGCGGCCAAGTAAAAGGTTATAATCAAGCTGTGCATTAATAACCTCGATGTCGATGAGGACGGTTTTTCCAGCCAGCTGGACGGGGACGTTAGTTAATAGGCCTTTTGGTTGAGCTGAATGGCCATCGTAGGCTCGCAATGCAATAGTGGACAGCTGGAGAGGGGGGGATCCCAATTTCTCCCAGATGGAGGTGGACATGACACATGTAGAGGCACCTTCATCAATAATGCATCGATGGATGACAAAATTCCAAACGGAAACAGAAACTTGGAACGCTAAAGTGGAAGGCATGCGGGGTTCGGATTGGTCCAAATCAAATGCCATTAAATTCGAATCATTTGGATCGATAGCCCCAATGGATGTGAGTAAAGTCTTGCGCTGCAAAGGGCAGTTTTTTAAGACTTCTAATGTAGACATGGTTGCGGGAGATTGGGCTAAGTCATCGACAATGTTGTAGTTTGACGCAGCCTCCGCATTGGGGTTATTGTTGATACGACGAAGCGGGAAATGAGGTGCTTTGGGAGCACCATCTAGTGGAGGTGGAGGTATGCGTAATGCCTGATCAGTGGGATGAGCGTTAGTGGGTTTATCTGCGGGAGGGGCTTCAGAGGTGGAGCCATATTGGTTCCGCCGGGTCTGGAGGTTGACTTCATCGGAGGACATCATCAACAAGTGGTGGGTACCTGAGTCAAACATGGGTTGATCAGGAGCAGCGTAAGTGATTTGTTGTTGGGTTGGCGCGTTGGCTTGAGGGGGAGCCAATGGTTGAGTTTTCACTACGCCTTGGTTTGGTAAGGGGTTTTGTAGCACCAAAGGTGGCTGCTGAGGTTGTGGGGGGTTGGGTGGTGCTTGAGGAACCGCATGCCCTTGGCGGTGGGCATCATCAACCCAAAGTTGCCGAGCTCGCTCCAAGTGTGGGAAAGCATGTGTGTATTGGCCATAGACCCCGCAAATAGAACAAGGATGGTTTGTGGGCAAATTGGGGTTTTTAGCCTGCTTGGGCGGGCGATCAGGGTTTTGGTTAGCAGGGGCCACATTATTATTATCGGGGGGATTAGGTGGTTGACCAGCTTGGTCTGTAGGTTGCTTGTTTCCATGATTTCGGCCCCGGCCGTGGTTTTGTTGGCCCTGGTTGCGTTGGTTGTTCTGGTTTTGCGGCGGTTTTTGTTGGGCATAAACTTGCCCTTGGGCAGTAGGTGGATTTTGAGGTTGCGCAGGTGCTGGAGCAGGCTGCGCAGGTGCCGCAACTTGAGGGGGTTGCTGATAGGGCTGCGGAGCAGGTTGTGGGGTTGCCGCAAGGGCTTCTTGTGTCGGGTAATAAGCGGGTTGGGCTTGTGAAGGTGCAGGAGCTGGTGCAGCCTACTGGTGGTAGTAGGGCTGAGGTGCGACCAGGGGGGCGTAAGCGGGAGTCGCATGACCGAAACACTGAGGTGGACATGAGGTTCCATGGGAATGGTGGTGATGTGTCATGGGAGCATACGAGTTGGTTGCTCCGGACTGTGAGGTAGCCTGCGAAAGCTCAGGGCCAGGGGTAGGACGTGCTATGGAAAATGGTTGAGGATACGAAGAGACACAGCTAATGATGCCGTCGGCAGCGTGGGATGCCCCCAGCGCATTGTGCTGGGAGGAATCACCGCGAGGGGCGTCAGGTATAATGGTATAGAGATAACCCGACTGGGCGTAAATGAGGTCAAATTGTTGGGCCTTAAGGATGGCTTCTTCTTCAGACTGGGGTCTTTCGGATGCCACATTCTTAGCAATGACAGGAAGAAGGGATTTGAGGAACCAATCGAGGAAGATACGGTCGTCTAATTTGATCTTGCATAAGCTACGGCGTCGACACCACTCATGAATGTGGTCCATGATGTGGTTAGCCGTGTTTTGTCTGCATGATAGGAGGATCTCAACACCTGTGTCATAGCAGACAGGTAACTGGAAGAACTGCAGGAAGGTTGAGGCAAGGGAAGCAAAGGTGGCATGGGTTCCATGGGGTTGCTCGATATACCACTTGGCTGCAAAGCTAGTGAAGGTGCGCTATAAGAGAGAGAGGCAAATAGAGTCATCCACTATGGAGTTGGAGGAACACCATAGATGGAAGGACATAATGTGGTTTTGCAGGTCCTCACCTGCCTTGCGCTCGAACTTAGGGATGTCAGAGGGGAGCTTGGTGGGCATGTGAGGCCATGTAGGGTCATGTCGGATAGGGTCGTTGGTCAATCTGGCTAGGTCAGGCAGGTTGAGGCTAGCCATGAATGGAAAACTGGAAGAAGGATGTGACACAGTAGTGGGTTGGGCCAAGTTGGGGCCAATGCCCCCAAGTGGAGGGGTAGTGTTAGGGAGGTTGCCCCCAAGTGGGGGAACTAAAGTGGTATAGGACGGTTCTGCACCACCATGGGTAGTGGGAGCCACTGATGGAGTGGGAATAGGTATTCCCGCTGCGGGAATAGGTGCCATGAGGGGAACGGTAGATGGGGGCCCCATGGAGGGCATACCTAAAGTAGGTGTGGTAACTGGTGTAGTGGTGGATGTGCCACCAACGGTCCCTACCAAGACGGGAGTGGAAGTCACGCCAGCCATGGGGCTAGTAGGGGCAGTGTAAATGGGGTTCTCAGACTCTATCTCATAATCGGAGGTAAAATAAGGGGCGTCGATATCTGGTGACGGAGTCCTATGCCGCTGACGAGTGGAGTCAAGTGGGAAGGCTCGAGATCTATGATAAGTGGTATCAAGTGAGGATGATCTGTGTCAATGACGGGTGGTGTCAAGTGAACTGTGCTGTGGGGGCTCGCCCCTGAGGTGCCGGGAATGTCTCGGGGACTCAATGGTGACAAATGGTGTCAATTCTCTATGGGTTGAGGCGGGTAAAAAATAGCTCAAAAACCCTAATGCAACTGAGTGTGCAGAAGGAGAGCTCGAAAAATAGGGCACTCAGGCCAACAACCAACTCAAAACACCCAATGTAACAGCTGTGCTACAATAGGTGGAGTGTCAACAGAAATGGTCAGAATACCAACAAGCAGCAAGTTTCCTAAAAATAAAAAATGGTGGACTCACTAGACCAAAGAGAGGTAAGGGAGCATGCAAACACTTAACTAAAAGTATTCTGACTCAACTAGACGTATCCTCTACAAGGTGATGAAATCCAAGTCAGACAATATGAATAGGAAAGCCAAGTGGCTAAGATATCCCCCTACCGGGAGGGACACCGGGTAGTCAATCCTAGAAGAATGACAACTAAGATACCCCGTTCATGACATGTCCAGAAAGGTGAATCTGTCGTTTGGTTCTTTTACCGCAATACCCCTATACAGGGATATCCCAAGAACTACAAAAGGTAGCCCTTCAGTTACTGAATGGAGTGCGGTATTCCACTCAGGCCTCCGGAACCAATCTCGTGACTTCAACCCTCCTAAGGGAGAGGCCCTCTGGTAAACTGGTTGTGACCGTGCAAAAAAGTACTAGGGGATTTTGGTTCCCTAATTGGACAACAGCTATGTCTCAAGTGTAAGTAACTGAGGGGTGTTATTGGAATCCTATCCCCCCGATCCTACCTAACTACAAAGATTCTTTTGTGTTCCCCAAGTGGGGTTAGAATATTGGTTGAGTTAAGTAGTTTTTTAAGGCTTACTTGAATTATGTGACAGAGTGTGTGCTCGTGAGGTGATGAACCCAAAATAGAAGTGCCACACAAGGGGGAAACTTTCTAGCTAACAATAATACTGAATTCACAACTTTAACATGCAAAATTTTCTGAATTAAAATGCTGAAATTTTAAACAGATTCTGTAAAAAGGGAACATAAATGATGTTGCAGAAAAGGCTGTAGGGAAGTAGGGCTGCAGGTAGAACAGATGGCTGTGCAGATGCAGAAAATATTGCAGCAAAGGGGTTGGGTTCAAAAACAGGAAAAAACATGCAGAAATCAGACCGCGGGTCTGTGGCGAAATCGGGCAGTCGAACCGCGGGTTTGAGGGAAACAGGCACGGAAAGGTCGTGGCTTTCTAGCTGAGAAAGGCAGTCGGACCACATGAAATAGGGAAAAAGGCGTAGTCAAATCGCGAGAAAATGGCAGACAGACGCAGTTAGGTAGCAGCAAAGGGGCTGAAAGTCGCGATCGGGACGCAGGAAAATGGCCGATAGGCGCAGTCAGATCGTAGCAAACAGGCTGATTAGCCGCGGTCGGATCGCAGGTAACAGACTTGAATACATAGGCAGGGCGCCGGAAATAGTCTGATAGCCACGGTTGGGTCGCAGGTAAAGGCCTGAAAGACGCAGTCGGGACGCGACTGCAGAGGGAAAAGATACGGTTTACGGCGGCCGAAAGGGACAGCCGAAAGGAAAAAATGGGAAATTATTGCAGAAAACTAAACAAGTAGCGGAGTCGCCAAAACTGTAGATTCTGGGTTCGATCCCCAGTGGAGTCGCCAAAACTGTGGCTAGGGTTTTACCCCTAGCTTGTGCGAATGAGCACCTACTAAGGAGAAGAGACTCCTTAGTAGTAGTTCAATATGTGTAAATTAAAAAGCTAAAAAAGAAACTCTAACATGTGCATAAAACAGAAAAACAAAAATGTAAATAATGGTTTTGGTATTAATATTACCTCCAATGTGAAGGTTGGTGAAGCCCGTTGCGGTGATCCAAGAGGGTTGCTTCGAGATCCAACTTGCTCCTTCTCTTTCTCCAATGGTGGAAATGGGCCAAAAGGGGCTCTCAAGGTGAAAGTAGCTCAAGGGTGAGCTAGGGTTTCAAGAGCTAGTTTTGGCAGAGTAAGGGTGCTTATGATTGTGGATGTGAAATAAGGGGTCTCCATCACCTATTTATAGTTTTTCAATGGTGGAGTGCTGGCCCATGGTTTTGGAAACCATATGGTTTAAGGCAGCTGTATAGGGTTTTTTCCTCCTTTTCCTCATTATTTTATATTTTTTCTTCCCTTTTTAGGATTTTTTGATGGTTTTATGGCCTTTTGGAGGCATTTTAGGCCTTTTGGGGGCTTTTTAGTGGGATTTTTGCTATTTTAGAGGAATTTTGGATAGTTTTGGAGGAAAAAAGGGGTTTTTAAGGGAAATATGGTAGAAAAATGGACAAATGAGCCATGTAGTGGGGTAGATGAGGCAGTGAACACTTTTTGGGTGTTAACAGTTAGCACTAGGTTTACTTGACTGCACTCAAGAAGGGTGCATTTCTCACCTACCACAGTTAGCTAGCCTTAGTCAACACTGAATGTAACACTTGAGTTGTGTTTTAGAACTCCGATGAACTCCGGTTATGGTTTAGACAAGGTTAGTTAACTATTGAGTCCTCCGATAGTGATTTAGACAAGGTCCTAGTTACCTACAGTCAAGTAGAGTCTAATCAATTCGAATTTCCTGATGTGGATTCGAATTGCGTGTGGCTATTAAAGCCATTGTACTTCATTGTAATTATTATATAATTACTCTTTGATTAATGAAAGGCATTCAGAGCTGCAAGCCATTTTTACACTGTTTCATTCTTCAATAAATGAGTAAATTGTGTGATCTATCCTGTGAGTTGTGTGTTTGTCCATAGCTCTATGTGCTCAATTTAATAGCATTAGTCTCAATGAATTATGGGTGAAAGGGTTCTTTTTGATGGTGTCACATGAGGAGTATGAAACTCCAAGATTTATTTTTTATGATGACATGGTTGGAGCACACTCTTATTCACATTTGCAGAAGAATCCTTTGTTACTTTATAATTATGCACATCTACATGGATGCACCTATGATATGCATTTGAGTCACTTGAAGACTCATGGTTTTTCTTTCTCAACACTTGGTTCATTTGATGTTGGAGGAACTTCATCCAACACTGGGGTGAATAGATTTATGCTTGGAGAAAATTTTTGTTTCCGGCCACATCCTTTGTTATATATTTATGATTCTCTCATTCATGGATTTGTGGGTGAGACTTCTTTGAGTCATTTTAAGTCTCCTTTTTTTTCACTCATTATTTGGTTCAGATTTGAGTGGAGATTCTTCATTCACTTCTTGGATGAAAGAATACATGGCTGAATATTTTGATGCATATCACATCCTTTTGGAGCAGAATTATAGGACATGAGATCCTCACCTATGTCATTGGAGCAGATTTGATTGGTCACTTCAAGCTTGTATGCACTTGGCAAATGGTGGTCTATTTACTTGGAGGTATAAGAACTTTCATGACTTTTTTATGAGGCACCTCCTTGATGTACATTTTTATTATCTTGTTATGTTCTTTGATGATATATATTATGTACTCATGATGTTTGGAAGAATTCATACAAGAAAATGGGATCTTGGAATTCTCTTTCCTAATGGTATGGGTTGGAGAGCACTCTTAATTTTTGGAGTGCAATACAAGCAATGGGACCCTGCGATATTATTTAGTCCCATTGATTTCAAATTTTGGGGGGAAAAAACAGTATGGTGGATGGATTCCCCACTTAATAAAGTGATTTTAATCAGAGTAGTGCAGAAACAAGCATGGTGGTTCCTCTCGAAAATATTCATGGAATCTTAAAGACTCAAAGTTGGGAAACTCAGTGGCAACTTCAAAGAATCATACAGAACACAGGTTCTTCAACACCCATGTTTGAAATTGATTTAGGATAAGCGATAATTGGAAGGGAGGATTTTTAATGTCCCAAATTTTTCATTGGGTCACAATGGCCTAATCATATTTTCCATATTCATGATATTTTGTCAAATTGATGCTAAGGGTCAAATAATTGCCAAGGAGGAAAATCACTAGTTTCCTAGGTTGGGGGTGGAAGCTTTGGGATATGAAATAAGGGGGACAATAAATGATGTTTGAACATTATAATGGAATAAAAATTTAATAAAGGAGATAAATAAATAAATAGAATGGAAAATCAAAGTGGCAATTGATCATGTAGACACATGGAGAATGTGGGATCCACACAAGCTAGAAATTTGGTACCAAATGGAAACCTCCTCTTGCAATTTTGAATCCATGGGAAGCCTAAAGGTTATTGGATGAATTATATGGTTAATAAATTTTTCCATATGCATAATAAGTCTAATTTGGGAATAAATGTAACTTACATTGAAGAGGAAGAGGCATTTTGGAGCTAGTGAGACACTTGGACTAGATTCCCTAGCTCTATGAACACAATGATGAAGATGCTATGAAACCTATGACACAAATTGGATCCAAAGGATGAAATATGACATATATATTATGTCAGGTTGAAATAGAGCATCCAAGAGAGCTCTCATGTGAGTTGGAGAAGTCCAATGGGTTCCTACTCAAATTAGGGGAAGATAAAAGTCTAGGAAAGGGAGGACACATGGAAAATATTGAGCCCAGACCCAAATTTGAATTGGATTGATTTTGTGGATGGATTGGGAAACTTAGAAGGCTAAGTATGTTTTTAAAATACAGGAAGAAACCAATATAATGGATTTTAATCATTTGAGAAATTGTCACTTGTGCATTGTGAGAGCTAGTGGATGGCTAGTTTTCTTGCCTTAGCCAATTTCAAGGGTGAAAGATTCCCATCCAAGTTGGTTTTTTGAGAGGCCACTCAGGTATTCATGGTACTTTAATGGATTCTTATTTGCAGGTGTAAGCTACAAGGAATCTTGTAGATTCTTCTATTGCATAATTTTCTCTCAACCATTTCCAGTTTTTTATGGCATACTCTTGCTCATGGAGGGATTGCGCTTTGGGTGAGCTATTGATCTCTTTGGGGAAGATTATAATGCTCCATTATTTTATGTTATTATTTAAATATTCTGTATTTCAATTTTAGAAGACTCTCAGGTCGAAATTCCAAAATATTTCATGTAAAAATGTTAAACAATGAAGAAATAGTGCCATTTCCCCACTATCTTGTTGTACACCAATGTAATGCTAATGATTTCAAATTGGGAGATATTTTCATTGTCCATTACTGTTGGAATAATCTCAATGTTCTCTGTTAGTCATTTTCATAAAGTATCAGGTCGAAATATCAAATGGTTGTAAGGAAAAGTGATTATTAATGAGCAAACAATGACCATTTCCCCACTACGATGATGTATGCTATGATAATGTTGATTATTTCGAATGGAGGAATGAATATATGATAAATGTATGATGAATGGAATATCATAAATGTGTATTTTAAGTCTCCTATTCAGTACTTAAGCATTGGAAGCCATTTTACTCATTTTTATTGCATTGGGAGAAGATTTGGTGCCTTTTCCCCAAGGGTTGAAATTGTGATTTGGGAGCTGTTTTGGAAAGATTCATAACAACTTGTATAAAGTGAAACATGATGCATATGAGAATTTAAAATTTTCCCTTACTCATACCCTGCCTCTTTTCAGCAATTTGAGTGACTTTGGGATCATTTGAGAAGCCATTTCTGGCAATTACCCAGGGGGAATTGGAGCCCAATTTGCTAGTAAAGACTCCTACTTTGAACAGAACATTAAACAAGTTTTCAGAAGTAATTGAGGGATCATAAAACATCCATGAAAATCATATTTAATTTGTATTATCAGTCATGTTCCTTCTGAGAAAATTTGGGAGCATTTGGGTCAATTTGGAGGTCTAGACATCACAACTAGTTAAGGTCAAAATTAGGGAAAAAGTGGAAAAATTGGTCATTTAATAAAAATTCAAAAAGGGACATTACATTTACCTAGCCATGCACCAAACCCATTTTTTGTGGTTTTCCATAACGTGACCTACACATTTTGCTTGTCCATAAAGTGTGTGTTTTTCTTCTCCAAAATGCACACGCATTTCGCTTCTCAATAACATGTGCACATTTTGTAACTATAAAACATGTGCGCATTTTTATTATCCTAACCTACGTGTCATATGACATGTCAAGCTCAAGCTTAACCAAACCAAGAATTACATAACATAAACGTGTTGTATTTTTATGTACAATAAACATGTTTCCTAAAAGTAAGATTGCATCTAAACAAATCCATGATCTTGTGCACAAACCCATATATAATGAATGATAACTCAAACTTAATCTTGGACATGTCCACTTAGAAACTAAATAAAAATGATAAGTATTTTGTATTTCTACACAAGTAAGAGTTTGGAATAGCATTTTTGAAAACTTATTTGAAAATCGTTTTCACACTCGATATTATTCTAGCTTATTTTCAACTTTTTTAACTTCAAACCAAACTGAATTCATTTCCAAATTTGACCTGTGGTGTCCAAATAATACAAACTTATCAAGTTGTTTGGATTTATTATTAGTTCAGTTGTGTTGGTTTATGCTATAGTATATCAGCTTGTCTTGGTTTAAATTATTAGTTTCATGGATTTAATTTAAATACTATGAAAAAGATGGATTGCTCAAATTTCAAGGTGAATATTGTAAGTGGAAAAAACAAAATAATGCACATAATAGACATCTATAAGTTAATTAATTTGAGTGATCACAATAAATCATAAAAATGGTTGTAAAACCATTTAATTTGGCGTGAAATAATTACTTCCAATTCCCTTTTATTTATTGCATAGAGTAGATACTAGAACTTTGGCGCATATGAATACAAGCATATTCTTGTTACGATAGGATGCTAGAGGGAACTATACTATAATTGTTTATATTACTACACACTATCAAGGGTATAAGACAATGTTGTAATTAGTACCAGAAGGGAAACTGTGGGTCTTAGTATTATTGGAGGTAAATATGTAAGCATCTGGGCACTACGTGTTCCTACATACGAGAGCAACACAGCCAGAGCCAGAGGGAGTTAAGGAGAGAGCGAGATTTAATCCATCAATGACAAAGATGTCATAGAAATATTGATTGTTTCCTAAGATTGTATTTAGATTATATTCCACATGCATTGTGGGAGCCCGTCCTAAGAGGGAATAGCTACGCACGTCGTCGTAGTCACCAGTAGCGCAGCTGCCTCTACCCGATGCATCAAAGGATCAACTGGTACATCCCCAGAATCTGGAATTCTTTGTTCCTGCGGGCACGTTAATAGCCCATGTTGCACCCTATCCAAACACTTGACCACCACCTATAGGAATTCCTGCTGCCCACAAAGTCTGTGAACACTGGTTCCGGATTGTAAATGTCGCACCATTAACTCCTACAGTGAGACGAAACAAAGGAATATGAATTAATGATATTATATGAACATAACATTCGTGTCACAGCTATAGTTAAGGGAGCAACATCTTACCTTGAAGATAAACATTAAACATCAATGCTAGTGTTACTGCAATTGAAATAGAAACTGTTGAGCTTCTTTCCACCATTGCTATGACTAGCTGCAAAGTTAAAAGGAACAGCGATAGTATTGTAGGGTATGGTATGGTATTTTAGTATGGTATGATGCTAGTATCATAGGGTATTGTAGGGTATGATATGGTACGGTATGTTAGTATTGTAGGGTATGGTATGGTATATTAGTATCGTATGGTATGTTAGTATGGTATGATGTTATGATCTTTAGGTTTAGATCGTTATATTGGTTAGTATCATTTAAGTAGAAACCAAAAGGCCTATGCACATACGTGAAACAAAATGAATAGGGATGAACATGGATCACAAGTGGAAGTTCACATACGTGGATGACTTAGAAGTAGAAACACATGTATGATGTTATGATGTTAGTGGTATGGCTATGATGTTATGATGTTAGTGTATGGAATTTCGGTAGTGTATGGTATGGTTATGATGTTAAAAATTTGATTATAGCCATAATGTTAAAAAGTTGATGATAGTTGAATCTAGGTAGTTGTATGGTATGGTTATGGTTATGGTGTCGAGTGATAATCTCCCATGACTTACTTAATGGTTACTTGATCTTAGTTGGATGAGTCAAAAATTCTTCCTTGAAGTATTGGAAATCTTCAAATAGTCAGTATGATATGTCATGATAATGTCCATAATATCGTAATATCACATAGGTGAACCACACATTATCATTTTAATTAAACACATACTTAATGAAAGACATAGATAAACATATATGAAAGACATATACTAAATATCATGTTCCAAAATCAAGCCAACCATATGTATAAATTTGAACCTTGCTTTTTATTATATATGTATACAAATAATGTTACAAAAATTGGCATGCACATGGCTATAATACAAAATAGTGGATCAAACTGTACCTCTGTGTGTATACAAACAAAACGTTACATGTATGCACCCCCCCTATACATTTATTCAATTTATCCCCCCTTTCACTTCCACTGTCAATGTCTTCTGAGAATTCTATATTTCTTTTCTAGCTACTAAGTGGTGATCCCCAACGCTAAACAAGAGGGACATATCTCATTAGCGGAGACTGCAGACAAACCAAAATTTGTAAATTAGTCTACCAACTTATAAAAATTCTATGTACATTTGTTCAATTCCAAACAAATATAACATTTTTACTTACTATACGTGAGTAAGTTATGGTGGGTCATGGTGCCTCACTAGTAGCGACCTCGATTGGGTGCTCTTCAAGAACCACTTGGTCACTATCAAGCTGCATCAAAAATATATATGTCAATGTCAACAAATCAATGGGTGCACGAAAAACATAATTTCATGTACAAATAAAACTATACTACATGGAGGGACAATGACTTTTTCCAAGAAAGTGATGTATACATGTTCTTTGGGAGGGGAAGAGGTGGGTGGGGGGAAGCACAACTTGCTCACTATCAAGATCCATAAAATAATATATATGTCAATGTTGGAATATCAATGGGGGGGACAAGGAAAATGATACTTGCGTGTACAAAAAAAAATATAAGATAAGCAATATATAAATATACCTGGGGGTCCTGAAGAGGTGTGTAACCCATGGGTGAAAGAACTAACAATGGGTTAAAAGGATATCTATATGCATTAGCGAAGAAGGCCGCTCGTTTGACAACATAATCAAAATTACATTCCTATGTACAAAAGGATAAAGATACAATTATATAATTTCAAATAATTAAAAAAGTACATGTTGAATCATTAAAAGCACAATTAAAAGAAAGAGAGACATAAACGTACCTAATGGGGGGTTGGAGGTGGGTCACCAATAACTTTGATTTGGTGCTCTTCAAGCATCGCTGCCTCACTAGAATCCTGCATAAAGTAACATATATCAATGTCAAATAAAATAAAAAAACAAGACATATATACTACATGGACGGAAAATGATGTTTTCAAAGAAAACGAAACATACATGTACCTGGGGGGGAGAGGTGGGTCACCAACAACTTGAATTTGGTGCTCTTCAAGCACCACTGAATCACTAGATGCCTACATAAAGTAACATATGTCAATGTCATAAAATACAAATAAAATGAGACATATACTACATGGACAAAAAATGATTTTTTCAAAGAAAGAGAAACATACATGTACTTGGAGGGGAGATGTGGGTCACCCAAAACCTAGATTTGGTGCTCTTCAAGCACCACTGGCTCAATATATTCCTGCATGAAGTAACATATTTCAATTTCATATAATACAAATAAAACGAGACATATACAAGATGCACGAAAAATTATTTTTCAAAGAAAGCGAAACATACATGTACTTGGGGGGGGGGGGGGGGGGGGGGGGAGGTAGGTACTCAATCATAAAGGTCATTCTGCTGGCATAGATATCATGCTATGTAACAAAACATAAAAATACAATTAGAAAATTTCTGATAATTAAAAGCATAGTTAAAAACATAATTAAAATAATACATGTGTGTGGGAATCTTCCTCTAGATGCGAGGGTCTTGGTTGGGATTCCACTAACTCATCCTTCCCACCCCGCAAAAAACATATTGTTTCCATATTAGGATGTATTGAATGTTGCAATATCTACTATAAATATGTAAATAACGATGACAAATTAAAAATTAAAGTTCTTATAGCTAATGGTGAAGCACCAAAACCATATGCAGCATTGACTGCTGCGTTAATGTTATCAACATCAATCGTCAGACTATGCGAATCTGGGGTGTGATGGGACATCATCTATATATTTATTCACATATTTTTTTATATAATTAAATAGAAATAAATTACGAAAATATTTAAAATTGTGATATAAAACAAAATATAATATGAAAAGAATGAGTTTTACTTACATATCGAAGTAATCCATAGTCCCAGAACTCTGAAGCAGGACCATAGTATATTCCTTCACATGTTGTGCAAGGGTGTGGAATAACACGATGCCCTGAACCCTCTGTGTCTCCAGTGCGATATGTACCTCGAGTACGGTATCGAGACCTAAAATGTGGATCCCGAGTGTGGGATAGGCCAGCCTTAGAAGTGCCAATCCCTTGGCCTACATTTTCTTGGACAACATTATCATGTTGAAGCAATGTATCTCCCTATTCGAATAAGGCATCATGTGTATCATCAATCACAGGACCCGCAAAAGGATATACCCGAGGGAGTTTTGGTGTTCATGGAGGGTATGGCACACAGTTAGGATCAGTCCTATTCCCTTCCCTATCTTGGGGCATCCCATGACCCACACCTTGGAACTCTAAAATATCAAAATAGTTAACATGTTTTCCCAAGATAAATTGTGCATACAAATTCCTCAAGAAATAGAATGGGATGTCTCTATTCCCATGAGGGTCTTCATCGATGACCATGTACGAGCATTCCATCCAATTGGATTTCACATTTGGTTCCACGCACTAGTATATGGAAATGTGTGCTCGACTGGGGGGTGGAACCAATCTGGTGCTAGCGTCCCAGAATACTGAAAAGAATTGGTCTTTTTTTATCTTTATTTTTTTATGTCTTTATAGCTCAAACCATCGGAATAATATTGGCTCATGGATTCTCTGTATGAGCTAATGTTATACAGTGCTCCTTAGGAATTAACAATTGTGTTTGTTATGGTATCCAATGCATTGACTAATGATTGTCTCAAATGGTCCCCCCCTCTAAAAAATGAGCTAAGGCGCCTCAATGCACCCAAACGAGCCATAATCTATGAATTCCAATCTTGTGCCCCCTCCATGTTTTGGTTTGTGTCCTTATTTGGGTTTGTGTTTGGGTTTGGCTCTTGGTTATTATTGGGTTCATTTTGCACATTATCTTCAACATTTTTTTTCTCTGTTAAGATTTAAACAACAAATTAAAAATTATTTTAATATATTATTGTTTGATTTTTTTATTAAATTCGTTTTAACAAATATAAAAACATAAAATTAACAAAAACAAACAAATTTTGAAAGCAATTGTGAAGTAAATGAGTACTTACCTTCTATTGGATCCAATTTCTGAAGTGGCCCTTGCAAAGAATCCTCCAAAAGCACCTCCAAATTCTCAAACTCAAATTGCTGGTGTGGTTTTTTGAAGCAGCGGGCCTTGTTTTATTTTTTTTATGCTTTAAAAAAAATCCATGAGATTCAACCAAAAAACCAATACTTATATTACAAATTAAAAAAATTAGAACATCTAAAGAATGATTCTTTAATAAATACTCACTCCATAAAAATATGATATAACATGTAAAATGAATAATGACTCAAAGTTAGTCTTGGGCATCCCCACTTTGAAACTACATAAAAGATCATAAGTATTTTCTATCTCTACACAGGTAGTATAGTTTGAAATAGCATTTTAGTAGTTTGAAATAGCATTTTTTAAAATTTATTAGAGAATCCTTTTCACACGCAATACTATCCCAGGCTATTTTCAAAACTTCTACTTTCAAACCAAACTGAACTCATTTCTAAATTTGACATAGTGTCCAAATAATAATACAAAATTATCAAGTTGTCTTGGTTTATGCTGAAGTATATCAAGTTGTTCTGGTTTATTATTAGTTTGGTTGTCTAGTTTGTGCTATCGTATATCAGCTTGTTTTAGTTTAAATTATTAGTTTCGTTGATTAATTTGAATGCTATGAAAAATTAATAGCTCAAATTTCAAGGTGAATATTGTAATATCTATTTTCCGTGCATAATAGACTGATATACATGGAAGCCTCACAGAAGAAATCCTAATTAATTCGAGTGATCATAATAAATAATAAAAATGGTCGTAAACTCATTTAATATTGCCTGAATTAATTACTTTGAATTCCCTTTTATTGCATAGAGTAGATACTAAGAACTTGGGCGCTTATGAATACAAGCGCATTCTTATTACAATAGGATACTACAGGGAACTGTACTGTACTTGTTTATATTATTGCGCACTATCAAGGGTAGAAGATGATTTTGTAAATAGCACCAGAAGGGAAACTGTGGGTCTTAGTGTCGTCGAACGGAAATTGGTAGGCATCTGGGCACAAGTAGAGAACATCTACTTTCTTACATAGTTATCAAGGAGATGAGCTCCAATAACCTTAAAGGTTACATTGGAGTGTATATTGTCCAATGAACCATGCCCACAAAATTCAAGCTATTATAAAAATCTTGTTTATCAAGGGAAGGATGGACTATGTGTACATTACGAGAATAAATATGATTGCGATCAATTTTCTACCCTTTTCCTCTTACTTTCTCCAGAATGCATTTAAAATACACGAGTATCATTTGAGCTTCTATTGGTTTACGTAAATGTTTTATCTCCAATTTTGACATCACATAGAAGCACTTAGATTTCAATTGGGATTTAATGGCATCTCTAAGTTGTGTTAGTTGTGGATAACGAGGAGTGTCAAACGGAAGGAATGTAAAGAAAAAAGTTATTAATGTTAGATGTGCATTAGCACTTATCGAAGTACAAAATGCTGAACAAAAATCTAATGGAACACAATGAAATATTCCCTAGTTCCCCTTGTTATTGAAAATGATACTTTCTATTGACAAAACCAGTAACAAATCTGTGTGTATTATAAATGGAAATTGAGTTACCATTTACTATGGGAATAAAACCATAGATTCCTACAATCGTCATATTTCCTCTTGTAAGTCGATCACCCATCGGGTTAATGTAATGCCCATTTTTTGATATCTTTCCTCTGCTCAACTCTACACCCACCTTCCATAAGAAATTGTTTCCTCCCCATGTAATAACTACATTGTTTCATAAAAAAATGACCTCCTTCTGCTGACATATGAAAGATGAAGGATTCGTTGTCATTTCTCTGAGAAGTTCTAAGGTCAGTTTCTTGAAAACCATATATTTTATAAATCTTGTTAATATCCATATGTTCCATCTCACGAACTAGGAGCTTCTTTATCTTAGACATAAACAAAATAAATTATCAATACTAGAGATTTGTTTCTTAACAACTTCACCCTTCTCACAACATAGGTGTAGAAATATAACAATATTTGGCATATTGAATCCACTTAACAGCCCCCCCTCTCTACATTTATAACCTTAACACCCCTTAACTCTCTATCTCTAACCCCTTAGCACCCCTCAATGTCTCTCCCGTCACCTCTCTCTCTCTCTCTCTCTCTCTCTCTCTCTCTCTCTCTCTCTCTCTCTCTCTCTCACGCATTAACACTTTTCACCTCTTTCTCTACCTCTAACCACTTACCACCCCCCCGCCCCTTTCTTGACCTTTAACCCCATAGAACCCCCCACCCATTTCTCTAACTCTAACACCTTACCACTCCTCCCCCATCTACCTTTAACTCCTCATCACCTGGAATAGTTTTTAATGTTATAATCGACAAATAATAAAATTAATGTTATAATCAACAAATAATAAAATTAATGTTATAATCGACAAATAATAGAAAATTTGTTATAATCAACAAAATAATAAAATTGTAAAGTTAAAATTTGTGTTTGTTTCATAGTTTTACAAAACGTGTGCGTTTTTTGTAAAACTAGAATGCATGCATGTTTTTATTTTTCCTAAAAAATGATCTTAAACAAAATGTGCATTCATTTCTTGCCATTATGGCCAAACCTTCACACATGATGGCATGGAATTCCTATGCTTATGTGTCTGCTTCGAACTTTGCTTTGGATTCATCATGCTTATGCCTTGGATTATGATAAACAATGGCTAAATGAGTATTGCATATAATTTTTCAATATTCTTGTGTTTAGCCGCTAGTTACAGTATGCCACACATCATCATTTTTATGAAATTTTAGACACAGATATGGCTTTTTCTGCAGATTCCAAATATGTATTTTTAATAAGAATATGTGTGTGTGTGTGTATAATTTCTTCTTGTGTCATGACTCATGGACTCAAAAAACATATTGTTAGTGTTTTATCCATAACCCTTATGTTTCTCAACCATTTAAAAAAAACTTGCATGGTGTACTAAAGGACACCAATCTCTACATGTTATAAAAAAATGTTTCGAAATAATTGCATTAACACCTTCAAAGTATGCAACCATGCTTGACATACTAGTTTTGACGTTTAATCTCTCTCTCTCTCTCTCTCTCTCTCACACACACACACACACACACATATTTGGAAACGTAATGGTGCAATAATAGTACTTGCTCTATATATGTCTACCAATTTTTGTAAGTTGATTCCATAATTTAGGCACTCAAATATTGCACCCTCAAAAACATATACCTTATAATTTGTCCAAAAAATAAAAAGTTCCCATTAAAAAGGATCAAAATTTAGATAGTTAAGAACATTTTCAGTAGAAAAAAATTATATATTTGGAAACTTTATTTAATTTCCTACCTATCATCTTTTTTACTAATCACAAGATTCATTGTGTATGTGTCTCAAAATATCTATGTAAGTTGAGGGATGCATTCTTTCAGTATCTAACGTGTCAAAAGAAACCCTCATCAACTTGCACACACCCAACATTAATACATATTTAATAACATACACTACCACCAAAATTAAAAAATAAAGTAATAACTATGTGCCACCTAGCATTACAATATTTAGAACTACCACTACAATAAGTTATGTTATCAATGTTACTACAATAGCATGCACTACCACTACGTGTGAAACCTTAATTAACACACCACCTTAGATAAAGTGATAATAATCTTCCCTATTTATAAATATTTATACCATAGCTCATTTTTATATCATATTTAAAAAAATAAATTTTCCGGCGTAAAATATAGTTTAAGTTTCCATGTTAAAATTATTCGATATTGTTACAAGCTTTAAAATAATTATAGTTTACAAATTTAAGAAAACATCAAACATATATACTATCTTTGTAAACATTATTCATAAAATAATCTTTATTCAAGTACTATTTGCAGACAATGCTCACTTTTCAATTAATGAGTCTCTCAAACATTTTGTTTTAATAGTTGATATTATGTAAAAGTTTCATTCAAGTTTCTCTGAATTGTGTAATGTAGTATAGGGTTACATCTAAGTTGCACTGAAACGGATATGGGAATAGATATGCATACGGGGAGGGAAACAGATACCACAAATCTTGAAAAATGTGGGATACGATACGGCAAGCAAACGGTAGCAGACTTATATATATCAAAAAGGCCATGAGACATACATACTTTAGACTACCATTCATCAATTAGACTTAAAGGTAGTTGTTTCATTTATAACAATTAAAATCAGCAAACTCAAATATTGTCTTAAATAATATTCTTCTATCTCAAGTGCCATAGATAAATCACCCATTGGCAAGCATTTAAACAGGAACATGTCAACTACTTCTAAACATTGATTTCAAACCCTAAAATTACTTGATGGATGTATCCAAATGGTACCATCTAACAAATATTATGTTGTTTACACCTCTAGAAAAGTGTTAAAATTTGTGATTAAACACAATTTTTTATGTAAGACAGACTCAACTATGTTGTATTTAGGTTGGTCCACTCACTAACGAGGCAATCAACTAGGCAAGTGACAGTCAATTGACCAACTGGCTCAATTAAGTAAAGAAGATTATAAAAACATAAAAGATGTTAGACATCTCTCCATCATTGAGTTGTAGAATGCACTTCTTCCACTCAATTAAGTAAAGAAGCTTATAAAAATATTAAGTAGCTGCCACATCTACTATAAAAATATTAAGTAGCTTCCATAGAGTTTTTTAATTCATTTTAGTTCCACATTGACATAATGCCAAAAACATATCATCAAAAGAAGAAAATATTAGAAACAAATTGTCTCTTTTGAGTTTGTTTAATCAAGGTGAAGGGGAATGAGATATGTTTTCTCTACTTTATAGGATTAGGAATTAAAAGAGGACACTAATATAATACAAAAGCTAGACAATGCAGGGTCTTCAATATCCCAACTCCACTTGACTGGGTTAATTTCAAGCTCGAAATCCTCACATTCTATGATGGAGTTAGTATGTCTAAGTTTCAAACAAATGAAGAAGTGTATGGTTTCCCATCATGGTTGGTCTGACCTACCTCAACATCAAACCCATTTCTAAATGTGGTTGCATGGAATATGATGCTCCAAGTGTCATTTATGCACTTATGCACTACCATGGTTATGCATATTGTTATATACACTAATTATATAAGATGCTAAGCAAGAAGTGTCTTATGCACCAACACTAAAGAATCTTGCACGACATGCACTAACTCTTATGTGCTACCACTTATGTAATACCATTGGTGTGAATATATATATATATATATATTAATTACATAATATGTTAAGTAACAAGTGTCAAATGCACTAACACTAAATAACATTTTATATCATGCACTATGTTGATGTATTTGTAACTTTAGAAGATATTCTGATGTATATTATCATTGTATGTTGTTGTGCCCCCATTGGGGATGTGTTTACCCCCTGGCGGTATGTCTTAATTGTGTCTAGTTCTTGAGGTACAACCTTCGTTGTAAGTCGGGGCAATAGTACCCACTGTAAAATCATGTAATGTGTATTTGCAATATCTTTGGGAGAAGTCGGCCCTGTTAGGGAAGACATGTGGGTCAAGAAGTCTTATGGTTGGTCAATGACTTGAAAGGGTATAAATAGGGAGGAGCTCTACCTCATTTATTCACACCTCACACTCGCAAGTTCACATGAGAGAGACAAAGATAGACATAGGAGGAGAGATGGATTATTCTTGAATACTTCTTATTACTACTTTTGATCATCTTACTATTTTGATGAAGTTTGCAGGGTCTTCTCCTTTATGATTTCCTTGGTGAAAATGTTTGTGTCTCGTGTAAGGCGCATATTTTGGTGGAGATAGTTTCAGAATTAAAGAAGATTCATTTTTGACCTTATCATTGATGCCAGGAAGAACCATGGCATCAAGTTTCAGAGGCTTCCCACCTCATATTTAAGAAAGTGACCTAGATGAGGAATTCACCTCAAGGAGGCGCATATTTTTGTCAAAATAGAATTCCCAAACTCCAAGTTTGAAAAATTAGGGTTTGTTCAACAAGCCCTAGGTCAGTGAGCTCTGGAACCAGGTTGGACACCTCAAATAGGTAATATCTAAATCTTTTCTATTTACATTTGAGTTTCTAATTTGAAAATATGACTTACCATACTCATATTGAGGACAATCTTGGAGGGGTTGATAACTTATGAGGATGGAAGTACATAATCTCCTTGATCCTTGAAGAACATGACTTGATTAGTTAATCACTGGAGACATTCCAGAACCAGAGGGAGATGAGGCTAAGTCTGATCATAAGAGAATCATGGATAAGGATAAGAGAGTCATTGTAGATTCTATTAAGGATCACCTCATTCCCCATGTGTTTGTATTCAAGACACCGAATGAAGTATATGATGCCTTCACAAAAAGGTTTGAAGGAAAAAACATCAACTAGAAGATGACTTTGAGGAACCATCTAAAGACTATGAAGAAACATAACTCCTAGACTATATAGTCTTAATTCACAAGTGTTTCTCAAATCAAAGAACAAATTGAAGCGGTTGAAAAGAATGTCGAAGAAGGAAAAATTGTAATGACTACCTTGAATAGTCTCCCTAGATCACGGGACTCGTGTAGTTAAGGGATTTGCGCAATAAGGAGGTTGATCTCTTTTAGTAGACTCTGAGAAGAATGTGCATAAGAAGAATCTTGACACGAGTGCCTAAGAGAGTTTCTTTCAGCCCAAATGATGTTGAGATAACGGAACTTGCATCCAGGAAACTCATTGCCAAAGGGCTTGCAAACCATCATGCAAAAGCCTATGAGTTCTCCCACTTTGTGATGGACGCAAAGCCCACTGCTCTGCTAACTCATGGAAATGAAGTTAGTAGGCTGTGGCATGAGAGGTTTGGCCATATTAATTTAAAATATTTGCATAAATTACAGAAAAAAATCCATGGTTGAAGGCCTCCCAGTCATCCAGGCAACCACTGGAATTTGCAAGGGTTGTGTGATTGGAAAACAACCTGAGCACAAGTTCGATCGGGGGAAGGCATACCGAGCTACATGCATATTAGGGATGATACATTCTGATATCAGTGGTCCAATTCCTGTCACATCCATGAATGGATCAAGGTATCTTCTGACTTTTATTGATTATTTTCCAAGGTACACATGGGTCTTCTTTCTCAAAAAGAAGTCCGAAGTATGTGAAAATTTTTCTGAATTGAAGGCCTTGATCGAAAATGACTCTGGGATTAAGATCAAGATCTTGAGATCTGATAATGGTGAGGAGTATGCCAGTAATGGGTTTCTGCACATATTCTCCCAAAGTGGCATTCAGGTCCAACATTCAATTCTCTACACTCCCCAGCAGAACGGTGTGGCAGAAAGGAAGAATCAGTCTCTCAAGGAGATGACCACCTGTATGTTGGAATCAAAGAAGTTGGCTGCGAATTTGTGGGATGAAGCCATGAATGCTGTAGCATACATTTAGAACAGGTTTCTACACTCATCCATGAAATGGAAGACCCATTTTGAAGCATACTTCGGACACAAGCCGGATGTGTTGAACCTGCGGGTGTTTGGGTCCACTGCATGGGCCCGAATTCCACTTGATAAAAGAAGGGCTTTGCAACCGCAAAGTATAAAATGTCTGTTTATTGGTTATCTTGATGAATCAAAAGGTTTCAATCTGCTGGATATCAAAACAAAATAGATCATAATCGAAAGGAGTGTCAAGTTCAATGAGCCTCTTCAGGAGGTGGAACTAGTGAAGGAGAAATCTGCTGAATTTCCTTCCTATTCTACTAAATATTTGGATGATGAAATTGGGGGTGATGACCCTGATTTGGATCCTATAATTTCTGATATGAGTGTGAAACAATCATCAGATGATGAATCAGAACCTGAAGTACAAAATCATCTTCCCACATGGGCCCGACAGACACTCTCCTCCACAGGATATAACATTGGAAATCTGGATGATCCATGGAGACCCTGGTCTAATTTCCAAAAAGAAAGTATTGCGCTCTCTTGTCCTGATAATTTGCTCTCTGAAACTTGATATTTTATGATTATTTTAGACCCAAAATACTACTACCATGCTCGGAAGGATCTGAGATGGTAAGTTGCCATGGATGAAGAAATGAATTCTCTTCAGAAAAACACTACTTGGGAGCTAGTTTCTCTTCCTTCGGGAAGGAAATTGGTTCAGTGCAAGTGGGTGTTTCGGACCAAGGTTGCTGCTAATGGAAGCACCTGAAAATATAAGGCAAGGCTGGTGGAAAAAGGTTTCTCTCAGGTCCAAGGTGTGGACTACCATGAGATCTTTGCATCGGTTGCAAAAATGGACTCCATCCGCCTTGTTTTTGGCAATTTCAGCATCTAAGCACTGGGAAGTGCATCATATGGATGTTAAGTCAGAATTTTTGCATGGAGATATTCATGAGTAGATATACATGAAGCAACCTGAGGGATACATCACTGATCCATCTTTGGTTTACAAGCTAAAGAAGTCACTATAAGGGTTAAAACAGGCACCAAGAGAGTGGTATTCCAAGATGGATGCCTTCCTTCTCTCACAAAACTTACAAAGGTGTAGATCAAATCCAAAAATAGTCTGATGGTAATTTGATTATTATTTTTTTATATTTTGATGACTTACTGATCACAGGTAGCACATTTGCTTCCATTTCAGCCATCAAAACTACTCTCCACAATGCCTTTGAAATGAGTGATTTGGGGCTCCTAAAACAATTTTTGGGGCTCAAAATTGAGAAACATTATGATGGGATAATGGTCACTCATTCCAAATAAATTTCAGACCTATTATTCAAGTTAAACATGGTTGAATTTAGGACTGCACCATTCCCTTTACTTTCAGGGATCATCCTTGAAGAAGGAAAAAGGACACCTCGCATGGACTACACTATCTATCGACATCTGATTGGTAGCTTGTTGTACTTGACACATTCTCGGCCTGATATATGTTATGCCATGAATGCTGTATCAAGATATATGCAGCAGCTTCATGATCTTCATTGGAAGGTAGCCAAGAGGATTCTCCAGTATATTCAGGGAACCAGGACCTACGGCATTCACTATGCTGCACACTCCGAGCTAGAGCTGGTTGGATACACAGATTACAATTGGGTAGGTGATTCTATTGATCAAAAGTCTTATTTCGGATATGTATTCATGTTTGGTGGTGGCCCCATTTGCTGGTATAGCAAAAAGCATGCTTCCATAGCACTATCTTCAGCAGAGGCCGAGTATCGAGGAGCGGTGAATGCTTGCATCCAAGTAGTTTGGTTGCAAGGAATTCTTTCAGAGTTTGATCTTGGTAGTACTTTGTCCACTGTCCTCTTTTGTGACAATCAAAGAGATATTAATATATCCACAGATCCAGTTACCAAGCAGAGGATCAAGCATGTAGAGATCCACATGCACTACATCAGGGAGCTAGTGCATGACAGGACCACATCTTCACCAAGAGATTTTCAGAAAAGAAGTTCACTTATCTCCGTTCACTATTGGGGGTGAGTTCATCAGGGTGATTCATACTACTTTCACTGTTCAGCTTGAGGGGGAGGTTTTCCCACTGGATTTTCCCTCTTTTCCTCACTTAGCTTGTTTTTTAGCATTATTTCAGTTTCAGCATTGTGCAGGGTGACCTATGGCCTTACTTGCCGGGGCCCTAGCATTTTTATGCATTTATGTTTTCTAACTCCTCCTGAGTATAGATTAAGGGGGGGTGTTGGAGAAATTTACCACCTTACACTCTTTTTGGTCAAATTGTCCTAGTTAAACCACTATCCTAACTATTATTTTCTTACTTGACATCAGTGGAGCATTAAATGTCATCAGCTAGATCACACCCACCCCTATCTTCAGTGAAGGAGGATAACTTAGCCTTCTCCTACATTCGAGGAGACTAACTGGAGCACTCCAGGAGTGATCTGAGTGTCATTAATGCACCATATTGGTAATTGATGGTTACAATCAGTTAAACAGGGCAGTGAAGGTGCCTTCCTTCATTAAAATGATTATTTAATGATTATTTAATGAACTGGAGTCAATAGGGGCACCTCCAACCACTTCTAATGTTCAGTTACACTTCAGTTAACCTCATCGGGGTTCATTGGAGTCATTGAAGTGCTACCACTTGATGGTTGGCTTGCTGTGACATGTGTTTGATCTCTTTCAGTTAAGACTCAGTCATTTATTGCACTTCAACTTTAGTTAGGGCTCAGTTGAGTCAATTAGGGTTTTCATTAGTGGTTAACTTGAGTGTTGACTGTGGCTTACATTTAGTTAAGCTAGACTCACTAATTCAATTTGAATTACCTCCTTAGGAATTTGAATTGCTTTTTCATTCATGCTTGCAGCATGACATTGTATTCTATTACTCATTCTTTGTGTGAATATACAGAGCGGCTACTCATTATGTAGCCCGATTACACCATTTTCATGAGTTATTGTTATTAATATTTGATGAGACTTGTGTTTAGTCCCTAGATCACTGTGCAAGTTTAATAGGGACCACTAGAGGATGTAAATAGGATATGGAGCCATGTGACCCAATGGTCAAACCTTAGGGGGGCCACACACCAATCCTGAGGTTAAAAACCCATATCAAGGGCAGTTAGTAGTGCCAATAAACCATAGTACCACTAAAGGAGAACCAAGGGGCTGATCCATGACCACCATTGCTCAATAAAACCCCTCTTGGTTGAAAATTTTGGTGCTTTCTCTTTGGGGTACACATAAAGGTGCGTTGGGTACAGGTGCATCGTAACAGGAGGGATAGTGAAGGAGATATAAATAAGGTGGAGAGAGGTTATGAGAGAGGGGGAGCGAGGGATGGACACACACACATAGAGGTATAAATAGAGAGAGGGAGGTTGTGAGAGAGAGAGTGGGGAAAGAAACGCACACACACACACACACACACACATATAGAGAGAGAGAGATGGAAATACAAAGGAAGGGAGGGATAATTAGTAAGGCATAGAGGGCTAGTGAAACCTAGGTTTCCTCCCCTTATTATATCTAAGGTTTGAAGACACATACATAGTACTTAGAAACCCTTAATTATTTTCATATCCCCATTCAAATGAAAAATAACAAATTGATAGGTCATCTATGGTGATTCAAGGTTTCATTCATGGACCTTGAGCCCTAAAACCTCGTTTACAACCTAAAATTAAGGCTTTCTATACCAACCAATACTAACACCTTATCCTCCTTATCTAATGCTAAAAAATCATAATCATAGCCATATCCCAACTTAAAGGTTGTGGATACACTTAAAAGATCATGTCTATTCATTCGAGGTGTTTTTATTGGCCCTATATGTCTGTAGGATTCCTTTACGGCCTAAAGACTAGGTTTCCTCCCTCGACCATGTCTACAAATATCTTCCTAGTGCTAAAAGCATTCTAATGCACTACATATTCTCTCTTAGATGCAAAATATCACATACAAAGGTCCTATTTGCAAGTTTGATGTCTTGTTCATGGACCTCAAGCCTTACAAACTACCTTTAGGGAAAAAGTATCGAGTTTCTCCCTGAAGCATGGTCAAGGGACTATGACCCATACTTAGTTTTTAAATCCTTCTAATAGTGTCCATATTACAATGCAAAGAAAAATTATGCTCTTGAGAGGTTAGGCATGGTTGTTTGAGGTGTTGTTCTTAATGATGCTAAAATATTACTATAGGCTCTAAGTCTTGATGATGCAAACTATTGTTTTTGTTCATTTCCCTAGCCATGCGCCAAACCCATTTTTTGTGGTTTTCCATAACATGATGTGCACATTTTGCTTGTCCATAAAGTGTGTGTGTTTTTCTTCTCCATAATGTGTGCACATTTTGTAACTATAAAATGAGTGCGTGTTTTTCTTATCCTAACCTACGTGTCATATGACATGTCAAGCTTAGGCTTAACCAAGCCAAGAATTACATAACATGAGCGTGTTGTATTTTTATTTGGATGTTCCACTTGGTATGTATCATCCCCTTGAAACTTGTTCATAGTGATTTTCATGGTATGCTTCATTTTTCTTCTTTATTTGGCTTCAAGTATTTCTTAACTTTCATTGATAACCTATACAAACACATTTGGTTTTACTTCTTAATACTTAAGAGTGATTTTTTTGACAAGTTTTGGGTCTAGAAGGCCCTTGTAGAGAAACAAACTGCATATTAAATATAGAAGTTAAGAATAGGTAATTACAGGATAAATTATATGTAAACAAAAAATTTAATAGTTACTACCTAGCTGTATAAGGAATTCAAATGCCGCATTTTTTTCCATACATACGACAACAAAATGGATTTGATAATGTAAACAATCTCACATTATAGGAATGGTTAATTGTATGCTTGAAGCTAAGTGATTAAGTCTTTACTTTTGGGTTAAAGACATTACTTGTGCCAAGTACATAGTTAATCACAATCCCACCAAGGGTCTAAAAGATATCACACTAGATCAAGAAGCATGGCGTAAAATTAAACTAGATGTTAGTGATCTGGATTTATGCAGGAACACAACGGAATAAACAAAAAACCATAGAAACAAAGATGCAGTGGAAATAACACTTCATTTCATTAATCAAAGAACTGAAACTTGTTTACATACAGAATGGAAATAAACTAGCTAGAGTACCAGTAGCTTATCTCTGAGAAGAGATGTGGTGGCAGCTACATGCCTCTGAACTCTATCTTACAATGAGGCTCGAAGGCCTATATATTATTGATAAAAAATGGAAACCCTACACATCCAAAAACCTAACCCTAGGAGGTGAAACGCCAGAATGTGGGCCCGTTGGGTAACTTGGTACATCAATTTTTTGGGGTCGTAACTTTGGCATACTACCTCTGTTTGATGCGCATGATACATCGTTAGAAATATCTATTCAATCAAATGGATGTCAACCCAACCTTCTTCCATGTGGATTTGCAAGAAGAAATTTACATGCAACAACCTCTTGGATATGTACATAATGACTCTATCATTATATATAGCATTAATAAATATTTATATGGCCTTAAGTAAGTTCCTCAATCCTCATGATATGCAAAATGGATAGCTTTCTCCTTGACACTAGTTTTTCTAAATGCCATTATGACCCCAATTCCTATACCAAGAAAGTAAGAAAACATATCATAATTATTATTCATTATGTTGATTTCCTTATAATTACTGGAACTGACAAAAACCTTTTAACCCATGTGAAATATGACCTTAAGAAGAAATTTGAATTGGCATACTTATGACATTTGCATTCCTGGCCTCCAAGTCATGCAAACCAAAGAAGGATTTTTTATTTCACAGTATAAGTGTGATTGTGATGTTATTCATCACTTTTACATGAAATTGTAGTAATAGAAGATATGATACTAAGAATAAATAGATCCTTGATTCTAATAATAATCACACGATGTAGATCTAACCACAAAGATAATTCTCACAAGCATGCATAAGGAAAATAGAGATAAGAATAAATAGAATGAATAAAAGAGAAGAATAGTAATCGACCATTGATCAAATGAATTGATTACTCATTGATGATGAATATTACATTGATAATGCATCCTTATAAAGGAGAATTGAGTTGCTAGAATACAACTCATGCTAGCTCATAAATTAGACTTACTAAAATATGATAAACCCCCATATGTGACTAAAGCATTTCCAAATCTATCAAGGACCTCATGAATTGGATGAATCGTGAGTTATTTTTTATGAGTGATGGAAAAACATGCTAATCATGGAATTTGAAGAGAAAATCATGGAGGATGGGTTGGAAACAAAATATAGCGGTTTCATATTTGACTAGCTTTACCTTATCCATTGAAAGGAAGGAATAAAGTAGAATAAAGACAAGATTTGTAGGAAGGCACAGTTAATAAATATGGAAGTTAATAAAGTAGGTGAGATCTAACTAGAATGAGGAAAAAATATCTCCTGAGGTATATATGGAAATTGTTGACCAAGTGGTGCAAGTGGATGCCAACTATCTAGTCTAGTGGATAGGAAATTAATAAAAAATGATTAAATATTGTTTTTTAATAGAAGCGTTGAACGTATTGTATTAATAAAAAATCTCCAGGAAGCCAAGTTCACAAAAATTGTAGGAATGTAACCTACCAATTTCTATAGGGACCAAAATAAATGAGAAAGATATACTGATAAGAGTTTCCTTAATCTTACTTCTATGCCTAAAAATGCTTCTAAATCCCCTCATGGGGTATAAATGGTACAAGAAAACAAAAATACATGTAGTACCCATGGGGCTAGACTTGCCCCTTTTCCTTTCCCTTCTTATCCTTAACAAAATTCTCCACTGTAGCCTCCTCCATTGCATGGTATTCGTTCATATTATCATGAATGTAGCTTCCCTGGCTCATGTCCACTATTTTTTTTCAAATCATCCTTCATGTAGCCAATGTTTCCCATTACCTCTAGAGGTCATGATGGTTGTATTCAATTCGAGAGTCTTGACTGTCAATCTGTCGAACCATCCATTCCATAGTTTTTCTATTTTCTTCACCACTTCTGTTGATAATATCATACAAATAATATTTTTCTTTATGCCCTTGAGGGTATTGTAGATATCTTATAGGGTGGCTCCTCTTCCTGAAATATCTTCTTGCACGATAGATAAGTCTACTTGTAGAGAATTTTCTAAACCTGAGATGCTAAGTGTTTTCAGAAAATGGGAGCAAATAATTACGTTGTTCCTTTGTTCTATCAGACCTGCATCCCCAACAATGTTCTGCGTGTGTCCAACAGCTTGGGGAGACTCATCCCAAACTAACTTAGATCCCAGATGGTCGATAACGTTGTTCCCTTCTTCGTCTGAACAAACCTTGATATTGCTGGAAAAGGGATTAGAAATTCCATTTTTTACTTGAACTAAGTCTTTTTTCAGGTCGTCGCCTCCACTGTTCTCTTCCTCTATATCGATTTTATTCTTTTCCCTATCCGTAGAAGAAAAATAAGACATTATACCTGCATCCAAAGTCACTATACCAGAATTATCTTTGACATAAAGATTACCAAATATAGTAGAGACTTCTTCGAAACAGAGAACTGAATGAAATAGATCCTAGGAAGGTGAAAGTTTATGGAGGTGTTCCATGGTTCTTACAGACCGTTCATTCAAAAAATTAATACCTATAATGGCTTTAAATTCTTTCACATGGGCTTGGAGGATAAGGATGGATACCGGTAGCCATGTTGCTTGCCGGTTGGTTTCCTTCTAGGGAAGAACGTGTCACATTCCGTCGTCGCCAAGAAGAGGGAGGAGGGCCCAGTCCCAAAAATGATATTTTTCCATTTTCATGAAATTTTTATTTTTCTTCTTGCTAGGGGGGGCAGGAGATCCAAAGGATCCTGGTGAGACTTAGCATTTAACTTCGGGTGCCCATGGAGGCACTTGAAAATCCATTGATTCTTAAGGAACATAAAAATATTGGAAAGAGTTTCATTTACCTTGGTCATCCCCATTCCAATATTAAATCCTTGATTTGTCAGTTTATCTACCTCAACATTATTTCCTCGGATAATTTGAATATAGGAATCTTGATTTTCCCCGGAGATATGTTGAATACACTTATATATTATTTTAGATTTGATGATGCCTCTATTGCTTCTGTTGTTCATTTTATGTATTAATTTCGTCAAATCCCCAATCACTATTATCTTTGCGATGTTGATTTTCCTTACCAGGTACATGCCAGAGTATAGAGAGAGCCATTCAGCTTGGTTGTTGGTTTCCATCCAAGTCCCCAGGCATAAGTAGTCACAATGTTTCCTCCAAGATCAAATATGATCCCACCCGCCCCTGCCTCCGCAGGATTTCCTTTCGCAGCCCCATCAAAGAACAAAGAATGAGAATTTATACTGGCCTTCCACTATGAGAATTCCTTGGAGGTTTTCCATATTTCCCATGTGAAAAGAGCAGCCCTACCTTTGGTTTGAAGAGAGTTTTGTGACAGAAGATATTTACACCATTTGAGATCTTCAGCTATTAGTTTCTCAGAAGGGGGAAGAATCACCTGCTTTGTGATCAATGTCTCACTGATCATGTTTACTTCTTTGAAGGTAGCTCATTGAGCATCTGCTTTTTTATTCTAAAAAAGAAGTCTATTCCTAGAAAGCCATATTTTCTAGCATACATTTCTGAGTGTTGTGTCCTAGATTATTCCAAGGATCTTCTTATTTCTTATTTTCCCCAGGTAACATCCTTTCCATCTTGAAATCATGATGGATACTGACCCCGAGAGAACCAAAATATGACCATCCTTGCCTAGGAAGAAGTTCCATACCCGTTTGGAGAATGGCAACACTAGGAACAGATGATGGGTTGATTCATCATTTTATTGGCAGAGGTGGTACCTTGAAGGCTCGTGGAGCCCACGTTTCCTGAGATTTTATGCTATTAAAATCTTATCTTTTGTTCGGATCCAAAAGAATGCATTGGTTTTTGGAATGTAGAATGAATCCCATACCTTCCCCCAAATTCTTTGTTGAGTTCCATTTCCTGAATTTTGTAAAGACTGGTAGCTATCTTTGACAATGTAAATCCCAAATTTCCCCCAACCTCTCAAATATTTTTTTCTGAGGCTATGGGGGGAAATTCCATGGAAAGGGAGGTGAAAGTATCATAGAGTGAACCTATGTGGGAAGGCGTATTTAAGCTCTTTCTCCATTCCAATCTCCCCTACATCCACATATAGTGAAATATTTTAAGGACTTATATATGTGGTCTTCTAGCCACCTACACAGAGGAAGAAGCTCAAATTTATATTCAAGATTGGGCATTGCCAAGATGGAGTCTGTGCAAATGTTATTTTTTCTACCATTCCCAGGTATCCTGTATAACTTGTCTTTGATTAGACCAACATAATTTTTTATTTGGTTCCATATGGTTGTTCCTTTTCCCCCTAGGGAAGATTCAAGATTCTAGACTTCTTACTTTTTATGTATTTTCTCCTTATAGCCTCTATCCACGAGTCATTTTTCCATGTGATCATTCTCCAAAATAGATTTTCCCCCAATGCTTGGTTCATTCTCCCTAGATCCCTAATTCCTATTCCTCCACTATTTGTATCCTCAATTATAGCTTCCCATTTCACCAAATTGAACATTCTCCCCTGTGTATTCCCATCTTGCCATAAGAACTTCCTAATTTCCATATTAAAGGATCTGATGACTTCGTTTGGAGCAACGGAAATTGCACACGAGGAGATTGGGTAGGAGGAGAGGATTGAGTTAATCAAGACCACTTTACCTACTAATTTTAGCCAAGAGTTTCTCCATAACCGAATTTTCTTCTTCATCTTTTGAATTAAATGCCTCCAAATCACAATGGTATTGTTCTTATTGACAATTGGGACTCCAAGTTAGATGAAAGAAGTCCATTGTAGATTCACTTGTATTCCAAGAATGTTTGTGAGTTCTCTGAGAGAATTTGGACTACTATTCGACCCATACAACCAAGATTTGTTTACATTTATTTGGCTGCCAGAGACTTTTATAAAGAGGTCCAAGTTAATTATGAAATGGCTTGTTATTTGAGTTGAAGCACTTCCCAAGAGAATAGTGTCATCCGTGAACTAGGAATTATTGATGGCTTGAGCCCCTCTTGGTATGCTGATGCCCGAGATGTTCCCTTCATTTCTGATTCTGTTTAGCCTTCTGCTGAGAAAATATGCGACTAGAATGTAGAGGAAATGAGACATTGGGAATCCTTTCCTAACTCCCCTTTGACCTTGGAAGAATGAGGTAGGACAACCAGATATGAGAGGAGCAATCCAAGGCTTGCTTATACAAGCCTTGAACCACTGAATGAAGGCTTATGGAAATCCATAGTTCTGCATGACTTGAAAAATATACGAGTTCCTTATTCTATCAAAATTGTTTGCGAGGTATAGTTTCATTGTCATACCTGCCTCCTTATGGGATTGGCTAGAATGGATCGCTTATTGCACCATTAGAATGTTATCGTACATCTATCTTGCAGCTATGAATCCTCGTTGGTTTTGAGAGATTAGTTTTAGGATTACCTTCTTCATTCTATTAGATATTACTTTATAAAGAATCTTATAGGCAGAATTACACAATGAGATAGGCCTATACCTTTTAATGGAGGAAGGATTCTTCTCTATGGGAAATAGGGCCAGAAACATTGAATTCATGTTACCCCCAATTTGATCTAAAGACTGCGACCAGATAATCATTTTAAAAAAATATTTCTTGATGTTCCAATAGCTTCTGTAGAAACTGATCAGGAACCTATCCAACCCTGAGGCTTTTTCAGGGTGCAGAGACCACACAAATATTTGTACTTCTTCGAAAATAATAGAATGAATAAGAAAATCATGATTTTCCTGTAGCAGTTGTGTAATTTCTCCACTAAGGGAGAGCATATCGTCTACTAAGATAGTTTCTTCGCTAGTATAGAGTTCTTGGAAATGAGCTTTGACATCTTTTTTTATTAACTCAGGATCATTGATTTTTCCTCCATTGTCTAAAGTTAATTCCTTTATGGTATTCCTCTTGTTACGTTCTTTGCATAGGTAGTGAAATAAAATGGAGTACTAACCTCCCGCGTTTATCCATTGACACCTTGATTTTATCCTTAGATCCATATCTACCTTTCTCTCGATCACTGTTATTTTCTGGTCAATATATCTTTCCCTTAGTAGCATTTCTTTGGTGACTTGTTTCCTTTCCATTTCCTCCTCAATTTCTTCCAGGCTCTTAAGCAAGGTGATTTTTTCTTATCCAGGGTGAGGTTGGCCAGCTAGACAATATTTTATCTGTTTTTTTACAGTTTTTAATTTATGTTCCCAAATATAGGCTGGCAAGCCATGGAAAACAATTCCCCATGCTTGAGAAAAAACATCATGGAACCCTATCTTGGTTAACCAGACAGGGGGAAAATTGAAGGGATGAGGGCCCAGGTTTCCGATTGGTTCCAAGGAAAACATAATTGGTTTATGATCAAATACATATGAAGTTAAGAGTCTTGAGACTGGTATCAGGGGATTATCTAACAGAGATGAACTTACCATGATGTGATCCAATATAGCTTCTATATGACCATAACCATACCATTTATTGTTCCAGGTATACTTTCATTTCCTTTGCTTGATGTCGACGAGATTCCATGATGATATTAAATCTTTTAGTCTTTCCCCAAAAGGGTGCCTTACATTTCAGCCACCTTTTTTTCCCTCGGGCAAGATGGTAACATTGAAATCTCCTATTAATATGCAAGGGAGGTGCATCTTTCCAAATCTATGGATTTATAGTTGTTTCCAGAAGTCTTCCTTTTCTCTGTTGACTGTTGGTCCATATATGTTTCCTATCCACATGTTTTCATGATTCTTAACATTTTCCAACTCTACAAAGAGCCAATGCCTATTTTCAATTGATGATCTAAATTTAACAAGAGAGGAGTCCCACCATGTTAACATACCCTCAGAGGCTCCTTGCGCACTAATATATTTTCCAGCTCCATTCTTCCAATTTTTTATACTAATAGCCAAACTTTCAGCCTCTTGCATTTTAGTCTCCTGAATTTCGAGCATGGTTATCTTTTTTGTGAATTTGAATATCTTTATTTCTACTACAGGAAAGGTTTTACTAGATGATCTAGGCTTGTTTTCTTTCCTTCTTCCTCTTCCCTAGCTGTATCTTGTTCTCTATAATATTTATTCAGTTTTCTTCCTTTCCTAGTTAGTGCCTTTGAATCTTCTTCTTTGCTTTCTGAGGTTTCCTCCATTTGAGCCTTGGCTCTGAATCTCATAACCGAGCCCAAATTCTGCCAAGTTTCTATCCTTTCTTGCACATACGGCTGTGTTGGTAGCAATGGTTCATAGGTTTTCCCAATATCTTCCAATAACGGCTCATTTACTTTGTTCTCCTGAAGGGTCTCCTTTTACTCTGATGCTATATTTTCCAGTTCATCCTGTGACTCTGATGTTGATGCCAAAGCTTGGAAGCTATTTTCTGTTTTTTTTTCTTTTTTGCCAGGGATTTCACTTGGATATTTGTTTCTTTGTTTCCTTTTCTCTAATTGACTTCATCCCATTCCTCTCTTGTGATCCCCCCTTCTTCCACTTGTGTTTTCTTTTTGCAGGACTTCGCTAAGTGCCCAATGAACCACCTAGTTCTGAAATAGGTGAAGTAGAAGAAATAGTACATGAAGAGGATAAAAATTGACACCCAAGTGACTTTGAAAAATATGAAGATATATCACATAAGTACGAAGAAGTTTCTAATGAAAATATTGAAGATCTTTTTGAGACACAATCTACCTTCGATATGAAACAAAGAGCATCTACTAATGGATTCTTGAAATATGAAGGAGTACCTATTGGTGGGTGATCACACCTCTATGTTGGTGACATAGAGATAAATTTAAATTATTTCTGCAATCCAAACTTCCATTAAAAATGAAAATGAATACCTTGTAGTAGTTGAAGAAGAAACAAGATCAACTTCACCATCACCACTTGAGCTTCATGAAGTTGGTCCAAGCAAGAAGGAAGAAGATGAGGAGGTTCATTTGCAAGAGCCTCATTTTATTGAAGGGTCCTTATAAATGAATGAAAAGAATATCCAAAAGGCCCTTATCATACTCCATGACACTCAAGCATTGGTATCAAATTCTTGTTGGAGAGCTACTTCCTTGGAGGAGCCATCCTTCCTTGAAGACATGGACAAGATTCAAAGAGCAATGTGCAACATCAAAGGTAATTTCATGTCCTTGATTTTTGATAGAAAAAATGTCATTGAGCTTATTTAATGGTTACATTAATCATACTTGAATAATAATGAATTTATTCATAAGCTCACAATTCAAAATGAACAACTTCTTGAAAAGTTACAAGACACTTGTTTTTCCTCGCATGTTTGAGATTGTCAAATGGTAGATTGTTTGGAGGATTCTCATGACATGGTGGATCATGAGAAATGTGGAAATTTGAATGTGCTTGATGTGTTTGAATATGAACTTGAATAAATCCAAACACTTGATGTGGTGGAAGAGGAACTTGAATTGCCTCTTGATGAAGGTTATGCAATTTTTAAATAAGAGCATGATTCCTCTACATTGCAACCAATCTATGACAAAGGTTTCACACTTTTAAAGGATCTGCATGATACTACCCATATGGATCCTTCCCATGATGAAACTTCTGCACTTTTTGATCAATTGGGCGAGTTATTTCATTCTCATACATCCTACAATTCCATGTTTTGCAAAATTTGTTAGGATTATTAATCCTCCCTTTGTCCAATTTGGTCATATGTCTAAATCGGGAGTCCATCCAGTCTATTTTTAGTCACTATCACAACTGGTTCCACTTGGCCTAATTGAGGCACATGTTTTAGTTACTAAACTGTGGGGAACACTAATTGAGGCCTACTTCCACTAATTGCACTTAATTGCATCCATTTAGGAGCCTCCTAGACCAATCCCTACAATTTAGGAGCCACTGGGAGTGCCAAAACCAACCAAGTATTAAATTGAACACATAGATATGTGGTCAAACACACAAATCACATGATAGATCACACAATTTACTCAGTTATTGAAGAATGAAATAGTGCAAAAATGGCTTGCAGTTGTGAATGCTTTTCATTAATCAAAGAGTAATTAGATAGATAATTACAAAGAAGTACAATGGCTTTAATATCCATAAGCAATTCAAATCCACATGAGGAAGTTCAAATTGATTAGACTCTACTTGACTGTAGGTAACCAATACCTTGTCTAAATCACTATCGGAGGACTCAATAGTTAACTAACCTTGTCTAAACCATAACCGAAGTTCATCGAAGCTCTAAAACACAACTCAAGTGTTCCATTTAGTGTTGACTAAGGTTAACTGATAGTGGTAGGTGAGAAATGTGCCCCACATGAGTGCAGTCAAGTAAACCTAGCACTAATTGAATTTAGAGGACTGGAACTGAATGCAACTGACTCCTAACTTATCTTGACTAGTCATCAACTGAAGTGAACTAACCTTGGTTGGTTTCGACACTCCCAGTGGCTTCCTAAATTGTAAGGATTGGTCTAGGAGGCTCCTAAAATGATGCAATCAAGTGCAATCAGTGGTAATGTGCCTCAATTAGTGTTCCCCACACTTTCATAATTGAAACATGTGCCCCAGTTAGGCCAAGTGGACCCAATGGTGTTAATGACTATAAATAGACTGGATGGACTCCCGATTTAGACATATGACCAAATTTGGACAAGGGAGGATTAATAATCCTAACACCCCCCCTGAATTATAACTTGGAAAATATGTGGTCCCTGGTAACTAAGACCATAGGTCACCCATTACATCAAGTAAAGTAAAGTAACTGCTCAAAAACAGGGTGCTGGGGAAAAACCACATGGGAAAAAATCCCCCCCTCTAATTAAGCAGGTAGAATCAGGATCAATATGGTTCTTCTATGCACAGGTATCCTGGGTCCTGGCATGTGAACCTCTCCATCATTATGTCTGGATGAATCTTTCTCTTTGGAAGAAGAATGATATGCTCAACTAAATCAGAAATATAGACAGCTATCGGATGAAGACTGAACCCATGTAGAGAGTCAACTGAAAAGTGAGAAAAGGTTCTTGAGAATTCAGAGAATATGAAGAACACTCAAGAATATTATATGTTTAAGCCATGAAAAGAAAAACATGAGTGGTAAGAACAGCCCCAAGTGTTAGGAGCAGGTGTCCAGGCGGATGCAGAAAATCTTCCTCTTTACTAGTTCTGTGAGGAGATGAACATGTGATCAATGATAGAGAAGCACTGGGACTGTTGAGAGTGAATGATTGAGATCCATAGTATGATATAGCTTCTTAAATATATAATGAATCACATAATAAAATATCAGCAACCTCATATGAGGAAACTAACACCAAATCCCCATCAACAATTTTGAAGAGAAAGTGCGGTACTTGTTTTTTCACACCAGAATTGGTGAGAGCAACTACAAACATGACTGAAGGCTTTTGGATTTTAAAATTTGAACCAAATAATATCAGATCAGAAATTAAATCAGATATAAATAGGTTCAAAACAGATCCAAAACTGTGAAATGGAATCAAATCCCCAGTAGCAGTTTTGTAGAAGACTTGCGGTACTTGTTTCTTCACACCGTTGATGAGAACAGCTACAAGCGGTACTGAAAGATTATGAATTTGATATATTAAACCAAGAAATATCATATCATATATAAATAAGATCATATCAGATCCAATAAGGTTAATATTATATTCAAATAAATGGTTAACCGAGACAGTGGATGCACAACTTTCTTCTTCTTCAAAATTCTAAATTTTGGTGCATGCAATCCTGTAGGAATTTGCTGGAAAATATAGATCATGGGGAGCGAATGGATCACTCTGGTAATATGATATTTCTTCCAAAATATCCAAGGTATGACATATTTTCACACTAGCAGCAACATTAGAGGGAGAAAAATCAAATTTCTCTTCACTTTCGGAAGCAATTATTGGTAAATTTTGCACATAATTTAAAGGAAAATCACCGGTGAATGTTTGCATGGAAGTGCAGCAGAATTTTTCTTCAATATCAGAGATTCAAATGTCTTCTTCTATTTCATAAATATAATAAGATGAGATATCATATATCTCATGAACTTTCGGAGCATCAGGAGAAGGAGTCACCGCATGGAGACTGTCTTCAATTTGAATTGACTGTGTAGAAGTTTATGCTTCTTCTTCATCTTGAACAACTTCATCAGAGAGAGTGGAGGCCAATATTTTTGGATCAAGGATGCTTATGGTGTTGGATGTGCTCTCCAAAGTTCTATTATGATCCTCATCAGTCATTCCAAAGGTTCTGTCCAATCTTGTCTAGAGTTCCTATGGATCTTTAATAGATTTACTGAGGTAGCGCAAGCGAGGAGAAAGAGCCAGTTTCATTATTTCAAAAGCTGCATCCTTTGAATTTAGCCATTCATTTTCACTCTCAAAATACTTTCTACCGAGTCCATTAGACACCCAAAGGAGATCTTGTCTTTTCAGAAATATAATTATCTTCACATTCCATTCATAATAGTCTGAGGATTGGGTCAGAAGAGGAACTGATGAATCCATTCGAAGTTGTACCTGCAAAACAAAAAAAAGGCACTGTAAGGTTGGACAGCCTGCACTTTTGGAATTTTCTTCACACCCAACTTAGTTAATAAAGTAATATTGATCAACAATTCCTTTTCTTCGGGTATTAAGTGGTAAATTCCCTGCTTCGAGTGCAGTACTGGAAGGAGAAATTTTGCTCAAAAAATGATCCAGTAGGAGATCTGAGGAGGAGAAGTGCCTTGTCTGCTGAGGCTCTGATACCATATTAAATTGAGCACATAGATCTGTGGACAAACAAACAACTCACATGATAGATCACATAGTTATTGAAGAATGAAACAGTGCAAAAATATCTTGCAGTTGTGAATGCTTTTCATTAATCAAAGAGTAATTAGATAGATAATTACAATGAAGTACAATGGATTTAATAGACATAAGAAATTCAAATCCACATGAGGAAGTTCAAATTAATTAGACTCTAATTGACTGTAGGTAACCAAGACCTTGTCTAAATCACTATCAAAGGACTCAATAGTTAACTAACCTTGTCTAAACCATAACCGGAGTTCATCAGAGCTCTAAAACACAACTCAAGTGTTACATTCAATGTTGACTAAGGTTAACTGACAGTGGTAGGTGAGAAATGCACCCCACATGAGTGTAGTCAAGTAAACCTAGCGCTAACTGAATGTAGAGGACTAGAACTGAATGTAAATGACTCCTAACTTATCTTGACTAGTCATCAACTGAAGTGAACTGACCTTGGTTGGTTTTGGCACTCCTAGTGGCTTCCTAAATTGTAGGGATTGGTCTAGGAGCCTCCTAAACTGATGCAATCAAGTGCAATCAGTGGCAGTGAGCCTCAACTAGTGTTCCCCGCACTTTAGTAACTGAAACATGTGCCCCAATTAGGCCAAGTGGACCCAATGGTGTTAATGACTATAAATAGACTGGATGGACTCCCGATTTAGACATGACTCCTGATTTAGACATATCACCAAATTTGGACAAGGGAGGATTAATAATCCTAACACCAAGGTCAGTTCAGTTCAGTTGATGACTAGTTAAACTAAGTTAGGAGTCAGTTACATTCAGTTCTACTCCTCTACATTCAGTTAGCGCTAGGTTTACTTGATTGCACATAGGAGGGATGCGTTTCTCACCTACCACAGTCAGTTAGCCTTAGTCAACACTGAATGTAACACTTGAGTTGTGTTTTAGAACTTCAATGAAGTCCGGTTATGGTTTAGACAAGGTCAGTTAACTATTGAGTCCTCCAATAGTGATTTAGACAAGGTCTTAGTTACCTATAGTCAAGTAGAGTCTAATCAATTCAAATTTCCTCATGTTGATTCAAATTGCTTGTGGCTATTAAATCCATTGTACTTCATTGTAATTATTATCTAGTTACTCTTTGATTAATGAAAAGCACTCATAGCTGCAAGCCATTTTTGCACTGTTTCATTCTTCAATAACTGAGTAAATTGTGTGATCTATCTTATGAGTTGTGTGTTTGTCCACATATCTATGTGCTCAATTTAATATGGTGTCGGATCCTCGACGGAAAAAACACTTCTCCTCCTCAGATCTCCTACTAGATCATTTTTGAGTAAAATTGCTCCAAACAGCTCTGCACCAGAAGCATAAGGTTTACCACTTAATACCCCAAGTAAAGGAATTGTTGATCAATATTGCTTGATCAACTATGTTAGGTGTGATGAAAACCTAAAATGTGTAGGTTGTCGACCTTACGGTGCCCCTTTTGTGTTTTTTGCAGGTACAACTTCGAATGGATTCATCAGTGCCTCTTCTCTCTCTATTCTCAAACTATTCAGAATGGAAGAAGAAGATGATTGCATATTTGATGAGAAAAGGTCTCTATAGGGTGTCTATTGGACTTGGTGAAGAGTGTTTTAGTAATAATGACTAGCTGAATAAATGTGATGGATCTTTTGGAACAATAGCAATGGGTCTTTCTCCTAGCTTGTGCTACCTCAGTAGATCTATTGAAGACCTGAAGGAACTCTAGAAAAGATTGGACAAAACATTTGGAGTGGTTGGTGCAGATCATAATATCACTTTGGAGAGAATATCCAGCACCATAAGCACTCTTGATCCAAAATTCTCAGCCTCCACTCTCTCTGATGAAGAAGATGGAGAAGCTTCTACACAGTCAATTCGAATTGAAGACAGTCTCCATGCAGTGACTCCTTCTCTTGATGCTCCAAAAGTTTATGAGATATCTGATATATCATCTCCTCATATTGCTGAAACAGAAGAAGACTTTCGAATCTCTGATATTGAAGAAAAACACTGCTGCACTTCCATGCAAACATTCGTGGGTGATTTTCCTTTGAATTATGTGCAAACTTTACCAGTAATTGCTTCCGAAAGTGAAGAGAAATTTGATTTTTCTCCCTCTAATGTTGCTACTGGTGTGAAAAAATGTGATACCTTGGATATTTTGGAAGAAATAGCAGATTACCAGAGTGATCCATTCGCTCCCCATGATCTATACTTTCCAGCAAATTCCTGTAAGATTGCATGCACCAAAATTCATAATTTTGAAGAAGAAGAAAGTTGTGCATCCACTGTCTCGGTTAACCATTTATTTGAATATGATATTAACCTTATTGGATATGATATGATATTATTTATATCTGATCTGATATTTCTTGGTTTAATATATCAAATTCATAATCTTTCAATACTGCTTGTAGTTGTTCTCATCAACGGCGTGAAGAAACAAGTACCGCAAGTCTCCTACAAAACTGTTGTTGGGGATTTGATTTCATTTCACAGTTTTGGATATGTTTTGAACCTATTTAGATCTCATTTAGTTTCTGATCTGATATTATTTGGTTCATATTTTAAAATCCAAGAGCTTTCAGTCATGCTTGTAGCTACTCTCACCAATTCTGGTGTGAAAAATCAAGTACCGCACTTTCTCTTCAAAACTGTTGATGGGGATTTGGTGTTAGTTTCCTCATATGAGGTTGTTGATATTTTATTATGTGATTCATTAGATATTTTAGAAGATATATCATAATATGGAGCTCAAGCATTCACTCTCAATAGTCCCAGTGGTTCTCTACCATTGATCACATGCTCATCTCCTCACAGAATTGGAAAAGAGGAAGATTTTCTGCATCCGCCTAAACACTTGCTCCTAACACTTGGGGCTGTTCTTACCACTCATGGTTTGCTGTTCATGGATGAAAAATATCAGTTTATTGAGTGTTCCTCACATGTTATGAATCCTCAAGAAGATTTTCTCACTTATAAGTTGAATTTAGTTGCTCTACATGGGTCCAGTCTTCATCCGGCAGTTGTCTATATTTCTGATTTAGTTGAGCATATCATTCTTATTCCAAAGAAGAATATTCCTCCAGACATAATTATGGATAGGTTCACATGCTAGGCCCCAGGATACCTGTGCACAGAAGAACCAGATTGATCCTGATTCTACCTGCTTAATTAGAGGGGGGGATTTTTTTCCCATGTGGTTTTTCCCCAGCACCTTATTTTTGAGCAGTTACTCTAGTTTACTTGATGTAATGGGTGACCTATGGTATTAGTTACCAGAGCCCACAGATTTTCCAAGTTAGCATTTAGGGGGGGTGTTAGGATTATTAATCCTCCCTTGTCCAATTTGGTCATATGTCTAAATCGGGAGTCCATCCAGTCTATTTTTAGTTACTAGAACCACTGGGTCCACTTGGCCTAATTGGGGCACATGTTTTAGTTACTAAAGTGTTGGGAACACTAATTGAGGCCTACTTCCATTGATTGCACTTGATTGTATCAGTTTAGGATCCTCCTAGACCAATCCCTACAATTTAGGAGCCACTGTGAGTGCCGAAACCAACCAAGGTCAATTCAGTTTAGTTGATGACTAGTTAAGCTAAGTTAGGAGTTAGTTACATTCAGTTCTAGTCCTCTACATTCAGTTAGCTCTAGGTTTACTTGAATGCACTCAGGAAGGGTGCATTTCTCACCTACCATAGTTAGTTAGCCTTAGTCAACACTGAATGTAACACTTGAGTTGTGTTTTAGAACTCCGATGAAGTCCGGTTATGGTTTAGACAAGGTCAGTTAACTATTGAGTCCTCCAATAGTGATTTAGACAAGGTATTAGTTACCTATAGTCAAGCAGAGTCTAATCAATTCAAATTTCATCATGTGGATTCGAATTGCTTATGGCTATTAAATCCATTGTACTTCATTGTAATTATTATCTAGTTACTCTTTGATTAATGAAAAGCATTCATAGCTGCAAGCCTTTTTTGCACTGTTTCATTCTTCAATAACTGAGTAAATTGTGTGATCTATCCTATGAGTTGTGTGTTTGTCCATAGATCTATGTGCTCAATTTAATATGGTATCAGAGCCTCAGCGAACAAGGCACTTCTCCTCCTCAGATCTCCTACTGGATCATTTTTGAGTAAAATTGCTCATTCCAGCTCTGCACCAGAAGCATAAGGTTTACCACTTAATACCCCAAGTAAAGGAATTGTTGATCAAGCTTGCTTGATCAACTATTTTGGGTGTGATGAAAACCTAAAATGTGCAGGTTGTCGACCTTACGGTGCCAAGTTTTGTGTTTTTTGCAGGTACAACTTCGAATGTCCCATTTTTGCACTGTTTCATTCTTCAATAAATGAGTAAATTGTGTCATCTATCCTGTGAGTTGTGTGTTTGTCCATGGTTCTATGTGCTCAATTTAATATCATTAGTCTCAATGAAGTATGGTTGAAAGGGTTCTTTTTTATGGTGTCACATGAGGAGTATGAAACTCCAAGATTTATTTTTTATGATGACATGGTTGGAGCACACTCTTATTCACATTTGCAGAAGCATCCTTTGTTACTTTATAATTATGCACATCTACATGGATGCACCTATGATATGCATTTGAGTCACTTGAAGACTCATGGTTTTTCTTGCTCAACACTTGGTTCATTTGATGTGCGTGGAACTTCATCCAACACTGGGGTGAATAAATTTATGATTGGAGAAAAATTTTGTTTCCGGCCACATCCTTTGTTATATATTTATGTTTCTCTCATTCATGGATGTGTGGGTGAGACTTATTTGAGTCATTTGAAGTCTCCCTGTTTTTTTTGCTCATTATTTGGTTTAGATTTGAGTGGAGATTCTTCATTCACTTCTTGGATGAAAGAATACATGGCTGAATATTTTGATGCATATCACATATTTTTGGAGCACAATTATAGGACATGAGATCCTCACCTATGTCATTGGAGCAGATTTAATTGGTCACTTAAAGCTTGTATGCACTTGGCAAATGGTGGTCTATTTACCTGGAGGTATAAGAACTTTCATGATTTTTTTATGAGGCACCTCCTTGATGTACATTTTTATTATGTTGTTATGTTCTTTGATAAAATATATTATGTACTCATGATGTTTGGAAGAATTCATACAAGAAAATGGGATCCTGGAATTCTCTTTCCTAATGGTATGGGTTGGAGACCACTCTTAATTTTTGGAGTGCAATACAAGCAATGGGACCCTGGGATATTTTTAGTCCCATTGATTTCAAATTTTGGGGGAAAAAAAAAGTATGGTGGATGGATTCCCAAATTAATAAAGTGATTTTAATCAAATTAGTGCAGTGACAAGCATGGTGGTTCCTCTCGAAAATATTAATGGAATCTCAAAGACTCAAAGTTGGGAAACTCAGTGGCAACTTCAAAGAATCATACAGAACGCAGGTTCTTCAACACCCACGTTTGAAATTGCTTTAGGATAAGCAATATTTGGAAGGGGGGATTTGTCATGTCCCAAATTTTTCATTGGGTCACAATGGCCTAATCATATTTTCCATATTCATGAGAGTTTGTCAAATTGATGCTAAGGGTCAAATAATTGCCAAGGAGGAAAATCACTAGTTTCCTAGGTTGGGGGTGGAAGCTTTGGGATATGAAATAAGGGGGACAATAAATTCCGTTTGAACATTAGAATGGCATAAAAATTTAATAAAGGAGATAAATAAATAAATACAATGGAAAATCAAAGTGGCAATTGATCATGTAGACACATGGAGAATGTGGGACCCACACAAGCTAGAAATTTGGTACCAAATGGAAACCTCCTCTTGCAATTTCGAATCCATGGGAAGCCTAAAGTTTATTGTATGAATTATAAGGTTAATACATTTTTCCATATGCATCATAAGTCGAATTTTGGAATAAATGTAACTTACATGGAAGAGGAAGAGGCATTTTGGAGCTAGTGAGACACTTGGACTAGATTTCCTAGCTCTATGACAACAATGATGAAGATGCTATGACACCTATGAAACAAATTAGATACAAAGGATGAAATATGACATATCTCACATTCTAGGTTGAAATTGAGCATCCAATAGAGCTCTCATGTGAGTTGGAGAAGTCCAATGGGTTCCTACTCAAATTAGGGGAAGATAAAAAGCTAGGAAAGGGAGGATACATGGAAAATATTGAGTCGAGACCCAAATTCGAATTGGATTGAGTTTGTGGATGGATTGGGAAACTTAGAAGGATAAGGATGTTTTAAAATATAGGAAGAAACCAATAGAATGGATTTTCATCATTTTAGAAATTGTGAGTTGTGAATTGTGAGAGGTAGTGGATGACTAGTTTTCTTGCCTTAGCCAATTTCGAGGGTCAAAGATTCCCATCCAAGTTGGTTTTTTGAGAGGCCACTTAGGTATTCATGGTTCTTTAATGGATTATTATTTGCAGCTGTAAGCTACAGGGAATCTTTTAGATTCTTCTATTGCATAATTTTCTCTCAACCATTTCCAGTTTTTTTATGGCATATTCTTGCTCATGGAGGGATTGCGCTTTGGGTGAGCTATTGATCTCTTTCGGGAAGATTATAATGCTCCATTATTTTATGTTATTATTTAAATATTTTGTATTTAAATTTCAGAATACTCTCATGTCAATATTCCAAAATATTTCATGTAAAAATGTTAAACAATGAAGAGATAGTGCCATTTCCCCACTATCTTGTTGTACACCAATGTAATGCTGATGATTTCGAATTGGGAGAGATTTTCATTGTCCATTAATGATTGGAATAATCTCAATATTCTCTGTTATTCATTCTCATAAAGCCTCAGGTCGAAATATCAAATGGTTGTAAGGAAAAGTGATTATTAATGAGCAAACAATGACCATTTCCCCACTACGATGATGTATGCTATGATAATGTTGATTATTTCGAATGGAGGAATGCATATCTGATAAATGTATTATGAATGGAATATCATAAATGTTTATTTCAAGTCTCTTGTTCAGTACTTAAGCATTGGAAACCAATTTACTCATTTTTATTGCATTGGGAGAAGATTTGGTGCCTTTTCCCCAAGGGTTGAAATTGTGATTTGGGAGCTGTTTTGGAAATATTCATAACAACCTGTATAAATTGAACCATGATGCATATGAGAATTTAAAAATTTCCCTTACTCATCCCCTGTCTCTTTTCAGCAATTCGAGTGACTTTGGGATCATTTGAGAAGACATTTCTGACAATTACCTAGGGGGAATTGGAGCCCAATTTGCTAGTAAAGACTCCTACTTTGAACAGAACATTAAACACATTTTCAGAAGTAATTGAGGAATAATAAAAAATCCATGAACATCGTATTTAATTTGTATTATCATTCATGTACCTTCTGAGAAAATTTGGGAGCATTTGGGTCAATTTGGAGGTCTAGACATCAAAACTAGTTAAGGTAGAAATTAGGCAAAAAGTGGAAAAATTGGTCATTTAATAAAATTTCAAAAAGGGACATTACATTTACCTAGCCATGCAACAAACCCATTTTTTGTGGTTTTCCATAATGTGACTTGCATGTTTTGCTTTTCCATAAAGTGTGTGTTTTTCTGCTCCAATATGCACACGCATTTTGCTTCTCCATAACGTGTGCACATTTTGTAACTATAAAACATGTGCGTGTTTTTCTTATCCTAACCTACGTGTCATGTGACATGTCAAGCTCGAGCTTAACCAAATCAAGAATTACATAACATAAACATGTTTTATTTTTATGTACAATAAACATGTTTTCTAAAAGTAAGATTGCATCTAAAAAAATCCATGATCTTGTGCACAAACCCATATATAATGAATAACAACTCAAACTTAATCTTGGACATGTCCACTTAGAAACTAAATAAAAATGATAAGTATTTTCTATTTCTACACATGTAAGATTTTGGAATAGAATTTTTGAAAGCTTATTTGAAAATCGTTTTCACACTTGATACTATTGTAGCTTATTTTCAACTTTTTTAACTTCAAACCAAACGGAATTCATTTCCAATTTTGACCGATGGTGTCCAAATAATACAAACTTATCAAGTTGTATTGTTTTATGTTGAACTATATCAAGTTGTTTGGATTTATTATTAGTTCGGTTGTGTTGGTTCATGCTATAGTATATCAGCTTGTCTTGGTTTAAATTATTAGTTTCGTGGATTTAATTTAAATACTATGAAAAAGATGGATTGCTCAAATTTCAAGGTGAATATTGTAAGTGGAAAAAACAAAATAACGCGCATAATAGACATGTATAAGTTATTTAATTTGAGTGATCATAATAAATCATAAAAATGGTTGTAAAACCATTTAATCCGACCTGAAATAATTACTTCCAATTCCCTTTTATTTATTGCATAGAGTAGATACTAGAACTTGGGCGCATATGAATACAAGCGTATTCTTGTTATGACAAGATGCTAGAGGGAACTATACTGTACTTGTTTATATTTCTATGCACTATCAAGGGTAGAAGACAATGTTATAATTAGTACCAGAAGGTCAACTGTGGGTCTTAGTATTATCGGAGGGAAATAGGTAGGCATCTGGGCACTAGGGTTCCTACATACGGGAGCAACACAGCCAGAGCCAGAGGGAGTTAAGGAGAGAGTGAGATTGAATCCATCAATGACAGAGATGTCATAGAAATCTTGATTTTTTCCTTAGCATGTATTCAAATTATATTCCACAAGTGTTGTGGGATCCCGTCCCGAGAGCGAACAACTATGCACATCGTCACAGTCACCAGTAGCATAACTGCCTCTACCCGATGCATCGAAGAAGAAGCTCGTATGCCCCCAGAATATGGCATTCTTGGTTCCTGCGGGCACCTTAACAGCCCATGTTGTTCCCTGTCCAAGTGCTTGACGACCACCTACAGGAATTCCTGCTGCCCACACAGTCTGTGAACACTGGTTCCAGATTGTAAATGTCACACCATCAACTCCTGCAGTGAGCCGAAGCAAAGGAATATGAATTACTGATATTTTATGAACATAACATTCGTGTCACAACTATAGTTAAGGGAGCAACATCTTACCTTGAAGATAAACATTAAACAACAATGCTAGTGTTACTGCAATTGAAATAGAAACTACTGAGCTTCTTTCCGCCATTGCTATAACTAGCTACAAAGTTAAAAGGCACATCGATAGTATTGTAGGGTATGGTATTGTATGTTAGTATGGTATGATGTTAGTATCATAGGGTATTGTAGGGTATGATATGGTATGGTATGTTAGTATTGTAGGGTATGGTATGGTATATTAGTATGGTATGGTATGTTAGTATGGTATGATTTTGTGAACTTTAGGTTTAGATCATTATATTGGTTAGTATCATTTAAGTAGAAACCAAAAGGCCATATAAGTAGGATATTCACATACATGAAACAAAATGAATAGGGATGAACATGGATCACAAGTGGAAGTTCACATACATGGATGACTTAGAAGTAGAAACATGTGTATTATGTTAGTGGTATGGCTATGATGTTATGATGTTAGTGTATGGAATTTCGGTAGTGTATGGTATGGTTATGATGTTAAAAAGTTGATGATAGCCATAATGTTAAAAATTTGATGATAGTTGAATCTAGGTAGTTGTATGGTATGGTTATGGTTATGGTGTCTAGTGATAATCTCCCATGACTTACTTAATGGTTACTTGATCTTAGTTGGATGAGTCATAAATTATTCCTTGAAGTATTGGAAATCTTCAAATAGTCAGTATGATATGTATTGATAATGTCTATAATTTCATAATATCACATAGGTGAACCACACATTATCATTTTAGTTAAACACATACTTAATGAAAGACATATACTAAATATCATGTTCCAAAATCAAGCCAACCATATGTATAAATTTGGACCTTGCTTTTTATTATATATGTATACAAATGATGTTACAAAAATTGGCATGCACATGGCCATAATACAAAATAGTGGATCAAACTGTACCTCTGTGTGTATACAAACAAAATGTTACATGTATGCATCCCCCCTATAAATTTATTCTATTTATCCCCCCTTTCACTTCCACTGTCAATGTCTTCTGAGAATTCTATCTTTCTTTTCCGACTACTCAGTGGTGATCCCCAACGCTGAACAAGAAGGACATATCTCATTAGTAGAGACTGCAAACAAACCAAAATTTGTAAATTAGTCTACCAACCTATAAAAATTCTATGTACATTTATTCAATTCCAAACAAATATAACATTTTTAATTACAATACGTGAGTAAGTTATGGTGGGTCATGGTGCCTCACTAGCAGTGACCTCAATTGGGTGCTCTTCAAGCACCACTTGGTCACTGTCAAGCTGCATCAAAAATATACTACATGGACGGAAAATGATGTTTTCAAAGAAAACAAAACATACATGTACCTGGGGGGGAGAGGTGGATCACCAACAACTTGAGTTCGGTGCTCTTGAAGCACCACTGACTCACTAGATTCCTACATAAAGTAACATATGTCAATGTCAGAAAATACAAATAAAATGAGACATATAATACATGGCCGAAAAATGATGTTTTCAAAGAAAGAGAAACATACATGTACCTGAAGGGGAGATGTGGGTCACCCAAAACCTGGATTTGGTGCTCTTCAAGAACCACTGGATCAATATATTCCTGCATGAAGTAACATATGTCAATGTCAGATAATACAAAGAAAATGAGACATATACAAGATGCACGGAAATTTATTTTTTCAAAGAAAGAAAAACATACATGTACTTTGGGGGGGGGGGGGGGGGGGAGGCAGGTACTCAATCATAAAGGTCATTCCGCTGGCATATATATCATGCTACGTAACAAAACATAAACATAAAATTAGAAAATTTCTGATAATTAAAAGCATAGTTAAAAACATAATTAAAATAATACATGTGTGTGGGAATCTTCCTCTAGATGCGAGGGACTTGGTTGGGATTCCACTAACTCATCCTTCCCACCCTGCATAAAAAATATTGTTTCCATATTAGGATGTATTGAATGTTGCAACATCTACTATAAATATGTAAATAATGATGACAAATTAAAAAGTAAAGTTCTTACACCTAATGGTGAAGCACCAAAACCATATGCAGCATTGACCACTGCATTAATGTTATCAACATCAATCGTCAGACTATGCAAATCTGGGGTGTGATGGGACATCAGCTGTATATTTCTTCACATATTTTGTTATATAATTAAATAGAAATAAATTAAGAAAAAATTTAAAATTGTGATATAAAACAAAATATAATATGAAAAGAATGAGTTTTACTTACATATCGAAGTAATCCATAGTCCCAGAACTCTGAAGCAAGACCATAGCATATTCCTTCACATGTTGTGCAAGGGTGTGGAATAGCATGATGCCCTGAACCATCTGTGTCTCCAGTGCGATATGTACCTCGAGTACGGTCTCGAGACCTAATATGTGTATCCTGAGTGTGGGATGGGCCAGCCTTAGAAGTGCCAATCCCTTGGCCTACATTTCCTTGGACAACATTATCATGTTGAAGCAATGTATCTCCCTAGTCGAATAAGGCATCATGTGTATCATCAATCACAGGACCCACAAAAGGATATACCCGAGGGAGTTTTGGCGTTCGTGGAGGGCGTGGCACATAGTTAGGATTAGTCCTATCCCCTTCCCTATCTTGGGGCATCCCATGAACCACACCTTGGAACTCTAAAATATCAAAATAGTTAACATGTTTTCCCAAGATAAATTGTGCATACAAATTCCTCAAGAAATAGAATGGGATGTCTCTATTCCCATGAGGGTCTTCATCGAAGACCATGTACAAGCATTCCATCCAATTGGATTTCACATTTGGTTCCATGCACCAGTCTATGGAAATGTGTGCTCGACTGGTGGGTGGAACCAATCCGGTGCTAGCATCTCGGAATACTGAAAACAATTGGTCTTTTTTTATCTTTATTTTTTTATGTCTTTATAGCTCAAACTATCGGAATAATATTGGCTCGTGGATTCTCTGTATGAGCTAATGTTGTATAGTGCTCGTTAGGAATTAACAATTGCGTTTGTTATGGTATCCAATGCATCGACTAATGATTGTCTCAAATGGTCCCCCCCTCTAAACAATGAGCTAAGGCGCCTCAATGCACCCAAACGAGCCATAATCTCTGAATTCCAATATTGTTCCCCCTCCATGTTTGGGTTTGTGTCCTTATTTGGGTTTTTGTTTGGGTTTGGTTCTTGGTTATTATTGGGTGCATTTTGCACATTATATTCAACATTTTTGTTATCTGTTAAGATTAAAACAACAAATTAAAAATTGTTTTAATATATTTTTGTTTGATTTTTTTATTAAATTCATTTTAACAAATATAAAAACATAAAATTAACAAAAAAAAACAAATTTTGAAAGCAACTGTGAAGTAAATGAGTACTTACCTTCTATTGGATCCAAGTTCTGAATTGGCCCTTGCAAATAATCCTCCAAAAGCGCCTCCAAATTCTCAAACTCAAATTGCTAGTGTGGTTTTTTGAAGTAGTGGGCCTTGTTTTATTTTTTTTATGGTTTAAAAAAATCCATGAGATTCAACCAAAAAACCAATACTTATATTATAAATTAACAAAATTAGAACATCTAAAGAATGATTCTTTAATAAATACTCACTCCATAAAAATATAATATAACATGTAAAATGAATAATGACTCAAAGTTAGTCTTGGGCATCCCCACTTCGAAACTACATAAAAGATCATAAGTATTTTCTATTTCTACAGAGGTAGTACAGTTTGAAATAGCAATTTTCAAAATTTATTAGAGAATCCTTTTCACACGCAATACTATCCTAGGCTATTTTCAAAACTTTTAACTTCAAACCAAACTGAACTCATTTCTAAATTTGACATAGTGTCCAAATAATAATACAAACTTATCAAGTTGTCTTGGTTTATGCTGAAGTATATCAAGTTGTTCTGGTTTATTATTAGTTTGGTTGTCTGGTTTGTGCTATCATATATCAGCTTGTTTTGGTTTAAATTATTAGTTTCGTTGATTAATTTAAATGCTATGAAAAATTAATAGCTCAAATTTCAAGGTGAATATTGTAATATCTATTTTTCATGCATAATAGACCGATATACATGGAAGACTCACATAAGAACTCCTAATTAATTCGAGTGATCATAATAAATAATAAAAATGGTCGTAAAATCATTTAATCTTGCCTGAAATAATTACTTCGAATTCCCTTTTATTGCATAGATTAGATACTAGAACTTGGGCGCTTATGAATACAAGCACATTCTTATTATGATAGGATACTACAGGGAACTGTACTGTACTTGTTTATATTACTACGCACTATCAAGGGTAGAAGATGATTTTGTAATTAGCCCCAGAAGGGAAACTATGGGTCTTAGTGTCGTCGGATGAAAATTGGTAGGCATTTGGGCACCAGTAGAGAACATCTACTTCTTACATAGTTATCAAGGAGACGAGCTCCAATAACCTTAAAGGTTACATTGGAGTGGATATTGTCCAATGAACCATGCTCACAAAATTCAAGCTATTATAAAACTCTTGTTTATCAAGGGAAGGATGGACTATGTGTACATTACGAGAATAAAGATGATTGCGATCAATTTTCTACCCTTTTCCTCTTACTTTCTCCAGAATGCATTTAAAATACATGAGTATTGTTCGAGCTTCTATTGGTTTACATAAATGTTTATCTCCAATTTTGACGTCACACAAAAGCACTTAGCTTTCAATTGGGTCTTAATGGCATCTCTAAGTTGTGTTAGTTGTGGATAACAAGGAGTGTCAAAGGGAAGGAATCTAAAGAAAAAAGTTATTAATGTTAGATGTGCATTAGCACTTATTGATGTACAAAATGCTGAACAAAAATCTAATGGAACACAATGAAATATTCCCTGGTTCCACTTGTTGTTGAAAATGATACTTTCTATTGACAAAACCAGTAACAAATCTGCCTATATTATAAATGGAAATTGAGTTACCATTTATGCGGGAATAAAAACATAGATTCCTACAATCGTCATATTTCCTCTTGTAAGTCGATCACCCATTGGGTTAATGTAATGCCCATTTTTCAATATCTTTCCTCTACTCAACTCTACACCCACCTTCCATAAGAAATTGTTTCCTCCCCGTGTAATAACTACATTGTTTCATAAAAAAATGATCTCCTTCTGCTGACATATGAAAGATGAAGGATTCATTGTCATTTCTCTGAGAAGTTCTAAGGTCAGTTTCTTGAAAACCATATATTTTATAAATCTTGTTGCGTCGAGAGGCACATTCTACAGCCCGGTATGAGGTAGAAGTGTAATTCCGTGCTCAACGTGGAAGTGACACGTGGCACAATGTCGACACAATGTCGGCTCATGATAAATATATATTTAAATCTTCCACAATGTCGACTCATAATAAATATATATTTGAAGCTACCACAATGTCGACTTAAAGATTAAACTAGGTGTATATATATATAAAATCTTAGGTGTATATATATATATATGTTTGTGTACAATTGATAGCAAGGACCTATTCCCATAGGATCTGCGAGGTGTTCTCAACATCAGCTCTGCGTCTGAGTCAAGAATATCGATTAAAGCTTTAATAGAAACCAAACAAGTATAAAGAAATGAAGCATTGAAAATATCCAGCTTAGATCCAACTTTTACATGAAATTATTCAAGAAATCAAAGAAATGAGGAGTT